>OZ018317.1:4979042-5199042 GCA_963969495.1 Ceratothoa steindachneri | reverse complement strand
GAAGAAGAAAATAATAAAGATAAAAATGAACAAAGGCAAGACATAACCGAAGAAAAAATCAACGATAAATAAAAACAAAAAACAAAAGCAATAATATGGAGACGTGCTCTAGCTTTGGGGGTAGACCCGCCTCCCTCCGGCTCAAGAACATGCGACCAACAACAAATCAAATAAAATGGAGGAGACCAACCTTCTGCAAAAAGTCGTATAATAAGCGAGTCTATGTGCAGTAACCAGTCATGGGTACAATGGACAAGCGGTAGTGTCCCCGCTCGTCCCAGTACAAGGATAGCTAACGTGTGCGAAGATCATACAGAGTAGGACATTAAACAAAAATGTGCCGAACAGTCTGGTGGACGAGGCAGTCGTCAGAATTAAGCGCAGGTGAGCATTCCATCAGAGGGCGGTGGCTCCCGTGAGTGGGTCCAATCCGGAGACGACGGAAAGCAACCTGAAGCCTTTGCGGCATTAAGGGAGAAGGGTCCATGGAAACGGGCGCGGCGCAATGATCCGCAAATTTAAGTTCTCCTTGACTATCTGCCATCTTCTTTGCCAATCAGCCCGGGAAACTGCCTGTTTTCCTGACATGTGTGGGTGTAAGGAAAAGCGAAACGCTGCTGTGGTCACCCAGTCCTCATGGACTATTCGGCGCCTTCATCGGCGCGCTTACTCCCCGCAATTTGCATATGTCTATGAACCCAGCAGAGATAGTCTCGACATCTGACCGGCTCGGCAAAACTGCGTCGTCACGCGTATCGCAAACCAAAAGATGTGGTGTAAAACAAAGAAGGGTTTCAAATTTCGCTAGAGTCTGTCGAATAGTTACAAAACCTATGGAGATTCCAATTCTCCCAGAGCACTCAGGACATTTTGTGAGTCGTTATAAATCACAATCCAGTTTCCAAACCGGCCACGTCTCGTTATCCCCCGTACCGAGTGGTGCATTTCAACCATCTCGGCCGTGAAGACAGACGCAGCGCCTGCAGAGCCCGACTAACTTTAAACAGAGAGGATAGGGCGTAAAAACCTACTCCCTCTCGGGCCTTGTTACTATCCGTATATACTGGCACGGTTCCAGCGTGACACAAAGTGTGATCCAAAAAGACTGAAAGCAATACGCCCGGCGGTCTAGAAGCTTTGGGAAGAGAATCGTGGCGACAAATAGTCATAGATGGTGCCAGACAGAGTGGCGTCCCCACTAGAACCATGGGCGCCACCAAGGAAACGGTGCGAGTCCACCACTTCCAGGTGAACCCTATTTAGAAAACAAGTCTGGGTCAGAATGGAGCCGTAGATGTTTGCAGAAGTGCATCACCTTAGTCTTGGCCAAGAAATTAGAAGCCTGTACGCTTCAGCAAGGCGAGAGACGCAGTCTAATGACTGTTTGAATCGACACTCCAGAGTTGGCATCTGGGCTGCGCCAAAAGTGATCGAAAAGTCGTTCACGTATAGCGTAGTTAAAACACCTTCCGGCAGCAAAGAAGTGAAGCCGTTGACGCTCAAGTCAAAGAGGGTGACACTGAGGACATGTCCCTGCGGGACACCATCTTTCTCCTCCATTAAACCGTCGAAGTCAACCCCCCCGTCCTCTCCCGTTAGTGGAATGGATAATCTCTTAAAATTCAGATAAAAAGATTGGGAGGCGGCCCATCTCCCCCATCATGTGTAGAGTGTCCATGATACCGTATCGCCATGCAGTATCATAGGCCTTCTCTTGATCGGAAAACACTGTGGCGTAATGCTGTCTACGAAGAAAGGCCTCGTAGACAACATCTCTCAGTCGGAGCAGAGCATCTGACGTGGAGTGGAACTTTCGGAAGGCGCACTGCACAGGAGACAGGTTGCCTCCTCTATCCAGGAAAAAAGCTAATCTAACATCTTCCAATTTCTCCATCAACTTTCTCACGTAAGAAGTTAGAGGGATGGTGTCCGAACAACTCGGTACTAGAACTGCTCGGTACCGGATATCATGTGCCACTCACTCTCCCTCTCTCTTTTTGAAATAAAATAGTTAAGAGTTGACTGGTTTATTTGTTTGTACTCAATTATTCTTACTTTAAATAATATGACACTAAGATTTAAAAACTATTTGATAATTAATTAAAATATAATAGTTAATAGTTGATTAGTTAAATGGAACTACTTCTGTAGCACTGATTATTCTGTAATTGGAGGCAAACTTGTCGTTTTGGCGTTCGCGCATTCACTCTCATTCTTTAGCCAGATTGGAATCGATCAGTTTAATTGAATTAGATTTTATATTTAAATTCATATCCCTCATTCATAATGTCAAGTAAAGTAATTTTATCACAAAGAGGTAAGAAGAAGTTGGTTGATAATCTCAAATATATATACGAAAAACATTAGAAAAATATGGATGGTTAAAAAAATACTAGAGGTGTGAGATTCTTTAGTGCAATGGCCGTGTGCATACGAAAATTGGTTAAGAAGGTAAAATAATTAAGAAAATTGAAGACCATACCCGTAGCTCAGCTTCTAAAATTGTGACATCTAAGGCTGTTGTGACAGCTATTAAACTAAAGTATATTTCGACCCAAGATACTCCTCGAAGACACATCGGAACTGAATTAAATAAAGTGATCGAATGTGCATTAGCAGCGCTGCCGCCATTTACAAGCATTGCACTTAACATCAGACGCTGGGGATAAAATGAAACAAATTACCCTTGACTACCTCGAACGAATATGATTTTGCTATCCGTCCTAAATATCATAGCCTTGAATGTGGTACGAAATTTCTACAGTTTGAAAATGGATGTGCTAATTAGAAACGAAATTAATATTTTGCACTGACTATGCTCTTGTGGATATGAAAACTGTCAAGAATTAGGCAGGGATGGCATATTCAAGAGCTGTCCAAGTATATTTCATCAACTGTACGTGTTGCATATTCAGAGCGGTAATTTCAGTAAACCACGACTGTTTGCATTACGTTCAGACGAAAACGAAAACACATACAACATGTTCGTTGGTAAAGTGAAGGAACTACTGCAAAACGAAGAACCGGAAACTATCATAATGGATTTTGAAAAGGCCGCGAAAATAATGTTTCTCATATAGAGGGAGTTGTTTTACATGCCCTACATTTGAGGTTTAATAATTTTTTTTTTTTTTTATTTAAGGGGCTATCTGGCGACTGCCGACTTAGGCATAAGTCACCGTAAAAAACAGCCTAGTTCTAGGCTACTTTAAAAAATTAAACAGAAAACAATAAAAAGAAATAACAATAACAATAACAAAGCAATAACAAAAACAATTACAAAAACAACAACAACAATTAAATCGGGTTAAATAAAAGGGAGAAGGCCGGCCTCCCCCCAAAAGTCAATAAGTCCACCAGTCAAAGTACACGCACTCGTCCCGAGCACAAGGGACAGGCGGTAGCGACCCCGCCCATCCCGGTACCGGGACAGGTGTCGTGCGCGAAGATCACCCAGACTGGGACATTCAACAAGAATGTGCCGAACAGTCTGGGGGACGACGCAGTCGTTGCAATAGGGCGCAGGCGAGCGCTCCATCAGATAGCGATGCGTCACACGAGTGTGCCCGATTCGGAGACGACAGAAAGCAACCTGAAGCCGCCGCGGCATTGGGGGATAGGTCCATGGGACAGTCGCGGCGCAATGGCTCGCAACTTTAAGTTCCCCTCGACCGTCTCCCATCTTCTTTGCCAAGCAGTCCGAAGAGCTGCCCGTATTCCTGCCATGTAGTCAGTGTGAGGAAGAGCAAAACGCTGGTCCGGTCGCAGAGTCCTCGCGGACTCTTTGGCGCCCTTATCGGCGCGCTGATTCCCGGCAATTCCTACATGTCCAGGAACCCAGCAGAAGATAATCTCGACATCTGCCCGGCTCGCCAAAACCGTGGCGTCACGGATTTCGCGAACCAGGGGATGCGGAGATTCCAATGCCCCGAGAGCACTCAGGGCGCTTTGTGAGTCGCTATAGATCACAATCCGGTCTCCGAACCGGGCACGTCGCGTAATGTACCGTACCGAGTGGTGTATTGCCACCAGCTCGGCCGTGAAGACAGACGCAGCGCCCGGTAGAGCCCCGCTGACTTCAAACAGAGGGGATACGGCGTGGAAGCCGACCCCCTCTTTGGACTTGGAGCCATCCGTATACACTGGCACGGTTCCAGCGTGACACGATGTGTGCTCCAAAAAGGTCGAACGCAATACTCCCGGCGCAGTACAAGCTTTGGAAGCAGAGGCGTGGCGACAAATAGCCAAATGTGGTACCCTCCAGGGTGGCGTCCTGGGCAGAACCAGGGACGCTACCGGCCCGAGAGCTATATCTACCTCTCGAAGGAGTTTCCTGGCCCTAAACCCAAAGGGCTTAGGGTATGACTGGCGTCTCTCGGCGGCATAGGCACCATCGAGATCAGCTGCGGATGCAGTGAGAGCTGTTGGCGACTGAGGAAGGCGCCGGGCTCGCGTGTACAGGCGAGTGATGCACTGCACGCGGCGCAGAGCGAGTGGCATCTCCCCAGCATCGACCAACAGGCTCTTAATGGGAGAAGTGCAGGAGGCACCGGTCGCAAGGCGAAGGCCAGTGTGGTGGATCGAATCCACCTTCCGCAATAAACGCTCGGCTGCGGATGCATAAAACTCGCAACAGTAGTCGAGCTTCGAGCGAACAAAGGATCGAAAAAAAGTAAGGCAGTAGCCCTATCAGCGCCCCAAGCGCTGAACTTCACGGAACGGAGAATGTCCATGGCGCGGGTACAAGAGACCCTAAGGCTGCGAATATGAGCCTCCCAGGTGAGGCGTCGGTTGAATACAAGACCAAGGAAACGGTGCGACTCAACCACATCCAGGCGCACCCCATTAAGAAACAAATCTGGGTCGGGGTGAAGCCGTGGATGGCGGCAGAAGTGCACCACCTTAGTCTTGGCCAAAGAAAACCGAAACCTGTGCGCTTCGGCATAGCGAGAGACGCGGTTCAATGCCTGTTGGAGTCGACGCTCCAGAGTTGGCATCTGGGCCGCGCCAAAAGAGATCGAAAGGTCGTCCACGTAGAGCGTAGCGAGAACATCTTCCGGCAGCACCGAGGTGATGCCGTTGATGCTCAGGGCAAAGAGTGTGACATTGAGGACACTTCCCTGCGGGACACCCTCTTCCTGCTCCTTTGGGCCGGAGAGGGCTCCCCCCACCCGTACGCGGAATCGACGATCTCGCAAAAATTCAGATATAAACACTGGGAGGCGTCCCCTCGCCACCATCGTGTAGAGAGTCTCCATGATACCGTATCGCCATGCGGTATCATAGGCCTTCTCCAGATCAAAAAACACCGTGGCATAGTGCTGTCTACGAAGGAAAGCCTCGCAGACGGCATTTTTCAGTCGGAGTAGAGCATCCGACGTGGAGTGGAACTTACGGAAGCCGCACTGTGCAGAAGACAGATGGCCTCCGCTGTCCAGGAAATAGGCTTATCTAACATTTACCAATTTCTCCATCAACTTGCACACGCAAGAGGTTAGAGAGATTGGGCGAAAACCGGTCGGAGTAGAGTGATCTCTTCTTGGCTTGCGAAAGGCGAGCACAGTAGCGATTCGCCAGGAGTCTGGGAGAAGACCCTCAACCCAGATCCTGTTGAACAAATCTAACAGAAAGGCCATGCCTCGCTCACCCAGGTGTCGAAGCATGGCGTACGAGACATCGTCCGGACCATGGGCGGTGTCCGCGCACGAAGCGAGAGCGGAACGCAACTCACTCACAGTAAACTTGTCGTTGAAGGGTTCTCCGCCTCTGGAGGTAAAGTCCAGCCGGTGGCCTTCCGCGACATCACGACGTGCATTGAATGCTGGCGGAGCAGCATCACGGCTAGAGAATGCAGAAAAAGCGGTCGCTAAGGATTCCGCCACGGACGCGGGGTCCGAGATTGCGGTCCCATTCTCCTGGAGAACGGGAGGGGGGTCCTGCAAGAACTTGCCCCGAATCCTTTTGACTCGCTTCCACACTTCAGCTAAAGGGGTCTTCCCGTTAAGTGAAGACACGTATGCCCGCCAAGAAGAGCGGCGGGCGTGCTTCGAAACATACCGGAACCTAGCCCTAGCCCGACGAAATTCAGCAACAGTAAAATCGTTCGGGCGGTGCTTATAGCGCATGTAGGCATAACGCTTCTGTTTGAGGGCCGTCTCACACTCGGCCGACCACCATGGGAGTGGTCGGTGTGCAAAACGGCCAGACGTCCTAGGAATAGTAGTCAGGCCCACGGCGATGAGGTTGCCGGAGAAGAACTCAAAGGCCTCATCTACCGACCTAAACTCCTCGATAGAGATAGAGAATTCAGTCATTTCCTGAAATGCAGGCCACCGCGCCCGCGCCAAGCACCACCGAGGTGGTCTCTCAGGCGGCAGTTGCCCTGAAAATAATATTTGAATGGGAAAGTGATCACTACCATGGAGGTCATCGACCACCCCCCAATCAAAATCAGGCTGTGCATCCGAAAAGCACAAAGATAGGTCAAGGCAAGAAAATGAAGCGGTTCTCGGACAGTGATGCGTAAACTCATCCACGTTTAGGACACCCATCTCAAGCTCTTCGATCAGATCGGCAAGGGCTTGTCCCCTGGGATTTATGGAGTAATCTCCCCAGAGAGGATGCCTGCCGTTCAGATCTCCAAGCAAGAGATAGGGCCTCGGCAACCGTGCCACGACGCGGCGGAAGTCCCCCGCGTCGAAGTCAGCTGACGGTGGAATGTACGCAGAAATGATAGTATACCTCCTATCCAGGTGCAGCTGCACAGCCACTGCCTGAAAGGAGGTATCTAAAGAGAAAGGAGGAACGGAGACATCATGCCGGGTGTAAACCGCGCATCCCCCAGCCCGGCCATCCCGCGGTGGTGGGGTCGCAAGACCCTTATACCCCGGGAGGGTAGGCAGCGGGCACGTGCCTAGCATGGTCTCCTGCAAAAAAATAGCTAACGGGGAACGGGACGAGACGAGCCTCCGCAGCTCCTCCCAGTTGGCCCGGAGTCCACGGCAATTCCATTGAAGAAATATGCCCTCCAGGCCTAGTTCGGAGGAGACGCGGGGGCCCTCCTCGAATTGAAGACCCTCACGGGAATGGCCGTACGCTTCCCGGGGGCAGAACCCCGGGCGCTGTTGGCCGGACAAAGCGCTGAAGGTGCTGTCGCCTTCGAGGACTTATTGGGGGAGGTTGTGCTTGCCATGCGAGTCTTTTCCTCCCTCCGCCTCGAAACCTTAGGCGGGCGTTGCGGCTTGGGAGGCGGGGGGCCCTCTTTTCGAGGAACCACCGTCTCCGAGCCACTCGCTCCACCTCGGGGCGTGGGCGAAGGGGCTGAAGCTCCTTTGTTGCTGTCCTCCTTTCGGGGAACAGCTTTAGGAACCCCGGAAGATGGCCTAGCGACCATCTTCAGGGGTGTTGCCTCCTGTGAGTCTAACGACTCGGTGGAGGCGCGTGGCCGTTTCGCCTTACGGGAAACGGTCACGCTGGGGGAAGAGGGGTAAGTCCTGGTTTTAGCCGGGGCTGGGTGTGAACCCTTTTTGCCGCCAGCTCTACCAGGGGAGCGCCCGGGTGTAGTAGAGCCCGCAGAAGGGCTCCGAATGGGCGCGGAAACAACCGTGCTCGTTAGCCTGGATGGGCCAGGAGCAGAGGGTGCTTTTCTAACTATTGAGGCATATGACGTCCCAGGCAGAGCCGGGCGCGCCAGGACCAAGTCCTTAGCCTCACGGAATGAGAGTCGATCCTGGGCCTGAACGGCCAGGATTTCTTTCTCAAGGAGATATGCACCACATTGCTTCGAAGAAGCAGGGTGCGGCTCTCCGCAATTGACACACTTGGCCACACACGATTTGGACTTATCGTGTGCGACCTTGGAGCAATTTACACAGACTACGGGTGACCCCGATTTTGCACGTCTACATGATCAATTCGTGTGGCCGAAGTGGTGACAGTAATAGCACCGCTGCGGCAGTGGCACGAATGCCTTCACGCGGTAGCGGTACCAACCGGCACGCACCAACTCAGGGAGCTTGTCACAGTCGAACGTGACGAAGAGTGTAGGGGTGGGTCTCGAGGCCCCTCCCTGTTTTCTCATCACACGTTCGACTTTGACCGCCACATGGTCGGCCAGCTCTAGGGTGATGTCTTCTATGGAGTAGTCAACGAGTTCCCTCGCAAAAACTACTCCTTTCACAAAGTTCATGGTAGAGTGCGGCGTCACACTCACCGGGGTGCCATGAAGTGTCCGAAGAGCACTTATCTTGGCCGCCTCGGCGGGATTCGCCGCATTCGCCAGAAGGCTCCCGTCCGAGAAACGGGTTACCTTCGGCTCTCTACCAATTGCACTAGCTAATCCTCTCCTCTGATGGATCATGTTGCCCTTGGACAACATGCTGCCATCAGTGGAGCGAATAACGAGGAAGCGCTTGAAGCCAGCGGGCTCGAAAACGCCAGGTAACCTCTGAATCAGGGGCCCCGATGTCATCGAGGCTCCGCCCTGTGAATTCTTGGTGTTAGTCTTAGTCAGGGGCTCCGCACACGAGGGGGTAGAGGGGCCGGATGTGCCGATCTTGGCTTGGTCGCCTACCAAAGTGGTAGCAGACCCATCCGTCCCCGCAGCCCCCGCGGATGGAGAGGAGCCCCGAGTCTTCTTCGTCTTTTTAGTCTTTTTAGTATTTTTCTTTTTAGGAAAGGAGGGCGGAGAATGAACCTGTTTCTCACCTCCGCCGGCAGTAGCCCCCATGCCAGATGGGCCGGCCTCAGCCAGGTCCCTCTCCGAAATGGAGAAGGTCCTGGTCGTCCCAGGGGCACCTGTCGGAGGAGATCCCTCCCCTCCTTTTACTGCCTCGGAGCCCTCGGCCATTTGAGGGGGACCTTGCATAGGGGCGGATTCGGGTTCGGTGCTTGGCGCCGAGCCCGGATTCCCCCCATGGAAGGCCCTACCATCTGAGGCTGGGTCTCCTGAAGGACCATGTCTATCACAGGAGGGGCCTCCAGTTGGCCATCCCCTCCCAGGACATCGCAGGTCCCCTTGGCAGTGTCGCCAGTCTTGTGTGTGGAGGCACAGGCCTTGACCCCAGCAAGGTTTAAAACTCTTGCCAGCAGGTCTTTTGAGGGAAGCGACCGAAGGGGCCTGGCTTCCCTCTCCCCCCTAAGGGGGTTTGCCCTACCGAGCCGCTTGCACGAGGGGCGATCGGCAATGGGCTGCCTGCTGGCTTTCTTGGCAGTCCCCTTAGAAAGCGAAGGAGGGACTGCCGCTGGAGATAGGGAGGTGCCCGAAAGCACCTCCAGAGAAGGGGGTGAGGGGGAGTCCCCTGCACCCGTAGGCGTAGGAGAGGAGTAAGCCTCCTCTCCGGTTAAAGAATTATGGAGGGTCCCTTGCGCAAGCACAAGGGGGGGGGACCTCCATTTTCTCGGTGGAGCTGCCCGAGGGCGGCTCCGTTGATTTTCTTGGGGAAGTTGGGGGTTGGGTTTTTTTTTTTTTTTGTCATACATGGGCATGGTGACCCTCTTTTTAATACGGGACGCAATAGCTCATCACCTCTCGCAGTTGCTCGCACTGCAAGAGGTGCTTACAAGCCCGGCAGAGCCAGGCGCCGCCATTCGGGACCACCCCTCCCGCCTGGTGGCCTGGCAGTCCTTCGGCATGGCGGCTCCACCTTGAACACGGCGTAAAAAATATAGGTTGTGAAGAGGAGAGGAAAATGGATGTGAGGAAGGTATGGGTGGGGATGAAGCAGGTTGTTAAAAAAACCCCATCCCGAACCGGAGCTGAGGGGTTAGGGAACAATGTCCCCTCCCCCCCCCAGCCCCGATCCGGGGTGGTTGGCTTGAGAAGAAGGTCAGCATTCTACCCTGTGAAATTAGAGGCTGACCGGAGAAAGCTGTGGGAAGGTTGTATGAAAAGCGAAGAGGTAGGGGAGAAATCGGGCTATCTGAAGGAAGGAAGAGAGGCTAAGCTGGGGCCGGACGGAGCGCTGGATCCCGTCAGCACGGCGGCCAGGATGGCAAATCGCCGCGCCCCTTACGGGGTGAGGTTTAATAAAATCAAAAGTAATTTAGTGATCATAATAAAACTTTATACAGTTATTGTAAATAGTTATTGATTCTTTTTCCAAAAATAACTAATTGATTGATTCATATTCTCAGAAGTTATGCCAGTTTTTGTAAATCAGTCATTTTTTTGCTAGAAACAGAAAACGTAAAGTGTTTTGTTAAAAAAAGTGATTTGGGGAATGCTAGATAGATTCTTAGCAAATTTTCGCGAAAATTCTGAAGTAAAAAATTTAATAGCATGATAGTTAGTCTTTGACTACAAAAGGAGAAAATATTCTTACCAAAAATCATTATTAATAATGTTTTCCAACTGAGAACATGGAAGCTCCTGGAAATGAATAGACGAAAAAAAAACTTGTTGAAACATACTTCAGATCCAGCTGTTCAGTGGTTTCAACACAACGACTGATGATTAAGGAAGGAGATCAAGTCATACCATCACGACGAAAGCTATGCAGACTAATTAAAAAATTTCGAGACACCGGTAGTGTACAAGATGGACAAAAAGGGTATGTTGGCAGAAAAGGCGTAGAGCAACATAAAATTGAAGAGTTGCATCAAAACGTCGAACGGTCGCCGCAGAAATCATTGAAAAGAAAATTAGAACAAGTGGGATTGTAAAAAAGTGCAATATACAATTTAATGAAGAAAAACTGAAACGTAAGCCATACAAGATTGAGGTTATGCAAAAATTAGAAGAAAACGATTTCGCAAAAAGAAAATCGTATGTAGAAGAATTTAGACGAAGATTTGGGGAAGTTGATGTACCACCCGTGATAATATCTGACGAAGCGCACTTTCATCTCACTGGATAGAATAATGACCAGAACAACAGTATATGGTCGGATCACAACTTAAAAGCTATACACTAGAAAGAGATGTCTCCTGCCTAAAACACTGTATGGTCTACAATAACACCTCAGAAGATAATTGGGCCGTATTTTTATGAGTATGAAAATGGAAATTCAGTCACTGTGAATGGCAAAAGATACCGAAGCATGCTTGAAGAATATTTTTTACCGTACTCTCAAAGGCGTCGAAATAGACGACAACTGTTTCTCCAGCTGCAATATGCTGCAACATCACATAGATCGAATGAAACAATGCAGTTGTTAAGACGAAACTACAGAGAAAAAAATCATTTATCCAAACAGTGAATTTAAGTGACTTCCAAGATCTTCCGATTTTACACCTTTGGATTTTTTATGGGGATATTTAAAATATCGCGTTTACCGCAATAATAATAGAAGTATCCAACAAGTAAAAAATATTATCCCCGAAGAAAAAAATAACATCGATGACGAAGTCTTGAAAAAAGTGATGAGAGCAACTTCGTAAGGAGTAGATGAATGTTTTGAGGAGAATGGTCAGCAGTTGAAGAGAAGAATCTTCAAATAAATTACATTATTATGTTATTTATGCAGACTTATTATTACTTCTAGTTTTTTGTTAATTTTGAGCAAATAAAATTAATTAAAATAGAATTGGTTTTTCTAGTTGATAAATATCTGAAAGTTCAGCAAAAATCTTTTAAAAATCAATGTTGGAATAGCTTCAACATAATATATGAATCAATTAACCATTTTAGAACCTAAAATTTAAAACTATTACCAACCACTCCTATAGGTTTCATTATGATCACAAAATTATTCTTGATTTTATTAAACTTAAAATGTAGGACATGTAAAAAAAAAATTCCTGTATTTCCTAATACAAACTTATTAGGCTGTTTATTGCATGTTGGACAAAATGTTTATAAACGTGTTATACAAGAAGGATTTATAGTTAGATACCACCAAGATGACGAATTCAGCTTTAAAATTCTGTGCTTTGTTGCCCTTGCTTTTCGGCCAGTCGATGATGTCATCGCAGGATTTGTAACACTTGTTGACGACGATGAAATTCCCCAGGCACTGGTGTCATATTTCAAAAACAACTACATTGGAGCAGTAAAAGGTCGTGGTCAGCGAATAAGACGATTGGAGCCCCCTTTTCCTATTCCCCTATGGAATGTTTTAGAAAGAACCAAAGTATCGATGCTCTTGCAACAAACAACATAGAAGCATTTCTTTCTGTATTAAACAAGGATAACCACGATCAGCCCAACATTTAGAAACTTGTTAATACTCCGAAACGAGAGGAAGCGATTGTTAGAACAAAAATTAATCACTTCATGCTGGTTGATAGATCAGAACAGATAAAAATACAATGATTGCCTTCATCGGATGTTAAATATAATAGAAACATATGATCCGAAATTAAAACTCCATTTTATTACGAGTATTGATAACAATTTAAAATTATGATCATTACTACTTAAATTTTCATTGATTTTATGTGCTTGTAATTGATTTATTTATTTTAACTTTTAACTGAATTTTTTTTTAACTTTTATGCCGTGTATATTTCTACTGTTGTTCTACTTGTATTGATTATATCAACATACCGATTTTTCTTAATACTGATTTGTTCTATTACCGATTTGTCTTAATACCGATTTGTTCTATTACCGATTTGTCCTTGTACCGAGTTTTCCGGTGCCGAGTTTCCCAGTACCGAGTTTACCTAGAGAGATTGGACGGAAAACGACAGGGGTAGAATACCGTCGGGAGAAAAACCCTCTACCCAAATCATGTTGAAGAAAGCTAACAGAAAGGCTTTGCGTCACTCACCCAGGTTTCGAAGATTGGCGTACAGGACATCGTCCATACAGGTATCGGTGTCCGCGGACAAAGCGAGAGTGTAACGCAACTCACTTAAAGCAACCTTGTCGTTGAAGGGTTCTCCACCTCTGGAAGTAAAGTTCAATTGGAAGCCTTCAGCGACATTGGGACGTCCGTTGAATGCTGGCGGCTAGGGAATGCGGAGAAAGTGGTCGCGAAAGACTTAGCCATGGACGTGGGCCCCGAGATCAAGGTCTAATTCTCCTGGAGGACGGAAGGGGGGGAAGTAGTGCGTGAACTTGCCCCAAATCCTTTTGACTCGCTTCCACACCTCTGCTAGGGGGTCTTCCTGTCTAGTGATGTATAATTACATAGTCTCCACATTTGAATAGCCAAATTTTACCTTCACCTTAAATTTGCCATTTTCAAAACCAATTTTCCCTAAACTTTCCAGAAAGAGATGCACCCATTGGTTACTTACCTTCAACAAATTTGTGAAACCTCATTTGAGAAAGAAGCAGACTAAAAAAAAGGTAAATTTCAAACTTAATATCATATTTTTATATCAATATGCCGTATCGTTTACACTTTCTTTAAGAACGTAAAAATAATCTTCTGGCTCATAGCCAGTGTTTGATTTTCCTCACCATTCTTATCGACCTTGCACTATGGGCAATTGGTATTAAAAAGACGCTATGCATTAATCCACATCGGAATTAAATACTAGGACGCGCTTGGTGACATTATATACTCTTTTGTTCGAGTGTTTTTCATTTTAAACAAAATTCATAGATTTATAGTTTACCCTGGGTATCGAACCTAAGGTGCCAAGAATTTTTTTTTTATTTAAGGGGCTATCTGGTGACTGCCGACTTAGGCATAAGTCGCCGTAAACAAACAGTCTAGTTCTAGACTACTTTAAAAAATTGAACAAGAAACAACAATATAAAGAAATAACAATAACAATAACAAAACAATAACACAAACAATAACAAAAACAGCAATTAAACCTGGTTAAATTAAAGGGAGGAGGCCGGCCTCCCCCCAAAAGTCAACAAGTCCACCAGTCAATGTGCACGCACTCGTCCCAAGCACAAGGGACAGTCGGTAGCGACCCCGCCCATCCCGGCACCGGGACAGGTATCGTGCGCGAAGATCACCCAGACTGGGACATTCGACAAGAATGTGCCGAACAGTCTGGGGGACTACGCAGTCGTGCAATAGGGTGCAGGTGAGCGCTCCATCAAATAGCGATGCGTCACACGAGTGTGTCCGATTCGGAGACGACAGAAAGCAACCTGAAGCAGCCGCGGCATTGGGAGATAGGTCCATGGGAACAGTCGTGAGGCAATGGCACGCAACTTAAAGTTCCCTTCGACCGTCTCCCATCTTTTTTGCCAAGCTAAGGTGCCAAGAGATGTTAGCACCAAGGTTTAAGATTTCAAACACCTTGGACGTTAGGTTTTGACAGAATCTAGAAAAGCCCAAAAATTGCGTTAAAAAGAGTGCAAGTGCTTTCTATTTACCATCCATCAGCCCCTGCAATTTCGCAAATTTTATCCTAAAAGATCTTCCTACAGAAACAATTTTAAGGTTACAATCGGTAAAGTATATTTCAGCACATACGCTGGGGTGCATAAGCGAGCTAACTGAAAAGAGCCCATTTGAGCAAAATAAGCCACATCGAGTGTGTTTAGTCGATGGATGTCGCCAATCCCTTGTGATTCTGTGATACGAATTCAATTCTGAACTATGTATATGTCCTGTCTCAATTACCTTCTGATTTAGGGCAAAAAAACACATAAAACCAACAACAAACGTGCGTAAATACAAAATAATCTTATTTTATGCAGGAAAGTCATTGAAAAGAGAAAGGTAACGAAATCACTTAAACAAAGTCCATAAAGAGCAAATGGAATTGTTAACAGATACTCGATGCGATTTGTCCTTTCCTCAAGACCATTTGTGAGAACAAAGGACAAAGAGACGGACATAGCCAAGGAAGTATCGAGGAGTTATAGTCTCGTGACTCAGTTAAATGTCTAGTTCCTTATTTAGTAAGAAAAAAAATTCACAAGACATTGAATAGTTTACTGCGCTTTACTGTTATGGCATAAGTTATACTCGTAACCTGTTTCTGTCCATTGTTAATTTTCTTAACGTCAGTAGCATATGGTCAGTTTTATGTAATTCCATATCCCTTTTTTAAAAGAAATGATAAAGGGTGAAAACCAAAGAGGTCTCCTTCCAACGAGAAACCTATGAAAACCGGTTCTTTTTGGTAATGATGAAGTTTAGGAGAGTGAATATAAGTGTAAATGTTTGGAAGTAGACATTTGGGTATGGGAAGGCAATACAAACGCTTAAAATGCCCCATTTAGTAAAGAAAATAGATTTCTGTATACTTTCTTTTGCTCATATTAGTGTGATATTTATTCATTACAAGGCCAAAACTAAAATAGTTTTGTCACACATGTATTGCTTAAATGTTCTTGAGGAAAGTACAGAAGTTAGAATAACTAAATGAAAAACGACTCGTATCAATAAACATGAAAGTGAAAACGAAACCTGCGCGAGGTAGTTAAGAAGTTAAAAGGAAAATGTACAGAAAAATAAGAGCAAACGACTTAACTACAAAGAGATTTAGAAAAATATTCCAATGAAAAGTGATTCCCTCCCCAACCTATAACTTCTACTCGTGTTCAATACAGGCGAAGGTATTCGACTTCCGTATCTCGGTAGATCATGGGGTTAATTTCTTATCGTCAAACTGTCGCCTTACGGGCTATGACCATAGATCTGGCCTTTATACTATTGAACCATTTATCACTGGCTTGCAATCACAAACGACAATATTTTCCCAAGCTCTAACTGAATATATCACTTCAAAATTTGGCTAAATCCGGGCATCACTTGAAATTGCATATATCACACAACATCTCCTGGTCAAGAACACGTACAGTCTTGTAAAGGACATAAATTATGTTCCAAATAAGAGTATTCATCTTGCCATCATACATTTATAGGGAATGATAAATTACTCGGGAACATGGCGAATCCCAAAGAGGAGGTAGTCGGGATAGGGGAAAAGAGCTTAGTGGTTTAGTTATAAAAATAAAACATTTGGAAGGTTATATTTACTCACTCAAATAAATGAGGAATTTTGTTGGCAGATGGTTTAAGCATAATTCCCAGGTGCAAAATATTCAGAAAAGATTTTCTCACAGTTATTGTTGTTATTCAATTCAAATACTCACTTATCCATTACTCAACGTCACATTGCACGTACAAACACATTCCCATAACACCCGTGGTGTTAATCGTACCCGAAGAGCGCTAAAAGATAATTTGCGCATATGTACGTTTGCGAGGTTACACATTACTCATGTGCTTTGTTTAAGACACATTTCAATCGTCGAAACAAACGGAAGTATCTTTTGGGCGATTTAGAATAACATTTTGGGGAGGGTGAGGAGGAAATTGGCAATACAAAGAGAACAAATTTCAATCGGTAATACCACAAATGGCCATAATTATGCTTCGTAGCAGGGCAAAAAATTAAATTCAACCAAGAGTAGAATTCGTGCGCTGCCATTACCCAAGAGACCCGTGTGATTAGACCTTGAACCTGTCTGTAGAAGGTAAAAGGTGTGGCCCACTTCACGCAAAATATACCCTATATTTATCATGATGTGGCGCCCAACGCAACACACGAACTTACAAACACAGATGCGTGAATAAATACAGAATATATATATATATATATATATATATATATATATATATATATATATATATATATATATATATATATATATATATATATATATATATATATTGGAAAATAACGTTCATGTTATTGCGGTTAAGTAATGGCAATTGTAAGAAATCCTTAATCCATGAGAAATTCCAGGAGATTTTTCTTGCCAATTAAGAATTTCTTGCTATTGCCCTTACATAACCGTATATATATATATATATATATATATGAATATTCTGGTTTGTTGCATTTTTCTGATCTTTTTTCTTTTGTTCCACAATAATGCAGTTTCCTCCGCTGATCCCACACATGTATCTCTTTTTGGAAGAGAGAAGTTATAAATAAGTTTTAAAGTTAGGTTAGGTTAGATTGGATTAAATTTGCTCTGCAGCCATTGATTTTTTTTAAATTTTCACCATAAATGCAATTTATTACGCTGATTCCAAATATGTATTTGTTATTTAAGAGAAATTATTAATTTACCAAAAAGATCAGAAAACATTCACCGAACCTCAAAGATCCAAAGTTTCGTATAGAATAATGTTTAAAATTGATTCCAAACTTTGGTTCAGCAAAGCTGGATTCTGTGCATTTGCGTCCTTTGCTCCTCATTGTATGAATTCTTATTGCGTCGAGTCGAGACTATGGAAATACAAACTTATTCAAGAATATTTTGCGCTTAATTCCGTAGCTATATCATTAAACTAATAGATTTTTTAAAAACTCTGAGAAGTTATTTTTAAATAAATGTAATAAATATTTTTTTTATCACAATAAGATATCTTAACTAAACCGTACTTAATTTAAAACGAAAGTTTATCGCCCCAAAACGAAGAGAAATTTGGCATAAGCGTAAGAAACATATTTCATCAGTGGTGAAAATTTAGAAGTTCGGATAAGGTGTACCGAACCCTATCTCCATATATATATATATATATATATATATATATATATATATATATATATATATATATATATATATATATATATATATACTGCTAAGAGTTGCTGCTGCTCAGTCTGATCTTCAATCTTACGACGAAGGTAAGGACTCATAGGATGCTCAGGTACACGTGATTTATTTGTTATTAGGAAACAACATTTCGGGCATATTGTCCATCTTTAGGTTTAAAATCATAAACCCCCCAAATATATAAGATATTAAAATTTCACGGTGAGTAAACTTATTGGGAAATCATGAAATCTTTGAAAACAAGGAAATATTTAAATCTTTTCACATGGCTAGAGGACCAAAAAACTAATAAAGGCTAACTAATGCAATTTCATGACACGAGAAAAACTAAAACTGTAATCATATCTAAATTAAATTACTAAGTATAAATATTAAAGCAAAAAATTGTGAACATACAAAAATGATTGAAATGACAGATATTAATATCTTATTCAAATCAAATTTATAAAATATCTAAAGGATAAAAATGACGAGCTATATTACCCCCAAATTAAAAAATCAACAGAAGACTAAAGCAAATTTAAACAAGCAGTATTGAAAATAATCAAGTTAAGACCATGTCGCTAAATAAAAAAATACTAGATAAATCAGGGATTTAAAAGACTACAGTATCAAGCTAAAAATTGTTTCAAATTATTGATCTATGAAAACACTAATGAAATGAAAAACAAACCAAACAAAACAAATTTTAAAAGTATAATGTTGCTTACCGATTAAGTTCTGGTGGAATCACGAAGTGAGGAAATTATAAAGGGATAGGATTTAAGAAGGATAAGTCTTTGATTGGTTGGTTGGTGAATAAGAGAAATTTGGTTAGTTGTTGACTGAGGTAATTCTAATTATTTTAAAATTTTTGACAGAAAATTCTGTCTTACATTGAATTATATGATTTATAATAACAGAAGTCTCCTTCCTAGATAAATTTCTTCCTGTGCGATGGCTGATTCCCATATGAGAACAAAACCTCTCATTCAATGAGGAAACCGTAACCCCAATATAGGATTCTTGCAGACAACAAGGACAAGTAAAAGCATAAACAATACCATTGCTCATCTCAAGAGGATGTTGATCAAAAGTGATTTTGAAGTTAGTATGAAAAAATAATTTTTTTTAGTAATTTACAGTAATTTGAGTAAGATACAGAAGTGTTAAATACAAAATTGTTTATGATAGGATCAAGATAATTAGATGACATAGTTCTAGATCGACTACCAATCATACTTTGGGTTTTATTTGCATTCAGCTTCGTACTCCATAAATTGCACCATTCATTTATCTTTGTTAGGTCTCTATTCAGTGATTCAGATTTCAATTGCCTTTGAACAGGAGAAGGTATGACTACTATCAAAGTAGGATCATCAGCAAAGGCAACAAGTTGGTATTCCAGTCCAACCCACATAGCATGTGTATATAAAATGAATAACAGTGGGCTCAGAACATTACCTTGGAGAACTTCAGAAATTACCCTTCTCCACTCACCAAGTTGCCCTTCTACAACTACACGTTATCTACGGTAAGTCAAGAACTCACTTAGGATATTGAGAAAAGGGCCACCAATACCCAGTTGTATAAGTTCTTAAATCAGTGTTTTGTGATAAACACGATCAAAAGACGCTCTAAAATCAAGTCCAATCATACGAGCTGAAAAACCAGAATCTAAAGCTTTTTGATCCCTGTCCACAATGGTTAAGACAGCATCACAAGCACCAGGACCCTTACGAAAGCCAACTGCTGACTTAGGAAGAGATTATTACTGTCAGCAAATGCATTTAAACGTTTGCCAACAAACTCACAGAGAGCTTTGAGAGAATAGGAGTGATGGAAATTGAACGGCAGTCAGACGGAAAGAAGCCAGCAGAGACAAACTAGAAGTAGGAGTAGGATTACAAGTCCTCCAAGACAAGCTGAACTTTCCTTCCATAGATAACTTGCCCAAGATTACAGCAATCTCGTGGGCTATAAAATGACCAGTCTTAATAAAGAATAAATGAAATATACCACCAGGACCAGAGGCGCTATAATGATCCAGGTTTAGCATCAGCTGCTTAATTTCCCGTGATCTAAAAGCTATTGTTGTTAACCAAGCTTCAGGGTGACATGACTGAGGGAGATTTAACTCTACACCACTTTGCTTTTCTTCAAAGACATTAACAAATAGTGTTGTGTTATCTTTTGAGTAATGAGAAATAAACTCCAATGAGTTAAAAAGACGTGGGATGCAATTATTACTAGCAAATAGAGCAGACATCATAGTAGACCACCACGTATAAGCCTGACATAGTTATTCCAAGTCATATCAGATCTATTCTTTTTCCAGTAATTGTAAGCTTCTTGTTTATTCAGATATTCAACCATGCTTTGTCCTTGTTGCTGAAAGTCATAAACCTAAATGGAATATGCCTCTCAACTATATCAGCAAAACATTAATAGGAGATTCAACAGGATTATTTTGGCGGTAGAAATGGAGCTAATTAAGAAGAAAGAGTTCTCTTAGGCCTCCATTCCAGTCATCTTGCGAATTCAAGTAAATTTTGCGAGATAGTGCAGGGACAGGTTGCTCCGTTCTTATATAGGCAGAGGTATAAGTGTGGACAGATATTCCAATAGGAATATAGATATATATATATATATATATATATATATATATATATATAATTGAAAATTACATGACACGTGATATATAGATGTATTTAAAGGCCCAAGGAAATGGAAATTGGTAACACAACCCGAAAAAACGATAAGGAGAATATTACATGAACCATTGAAAGCTTAAAAAGAAAAATGGGAGATGTAGAGAACGGAAAGATAGGGCAAACTATTTTAACCGTTATATGAAAATAAATAAATAAGTTGGATTTGAACCTGTGTCAAAAAGCGCTCATTGCCAGAGCTACCACCCTAAACCCCCTAAAGGGTTGATGCAGTTAGACACATATTCATTTTTTTAACATGAAAATGCGTATTTAAATTGTAATATTAATCAATATAGCTGCCTTCGGACGTGCATACGAGTTCCAGGTTAGACCTGAGGGCCGCACTCATGTTGCGGACGAACTCCTTTCTTATGTTGACACAAACGGTTGACGGAGGACTTCAACTCGTCGACGTTGTTGTGACAGTCATTGCAGGCCCTGCTCTCGAAATCCGCCCACATGCTGCAATCTTGGAGATTGAGGTTGGGCGACTGCGGTGGGTAAAAGACCTTCGACCAGAAGTTCATGTTCGACCCCAACGACTATTGCTCGGACCTGGCCATGTGGGAAGGGGTACCGTCCTTCTTCGTAATATTTCTCACCCAAGATAGGACTTTCGTTGCCAGGTTTTTCCTCAAATAAGCCGCGGTTTGTCTGTAACCGGCAAAACATCCTCATGGAGGACGATGTTTGATTGTAAACAAGTAGCAGACTTCGGAGACATCTAGGCCGAAGCTTACTCCACGTTCGTTCGGCTTTTTGATGACCGGATTGACAGTGAAGGACTTCGCATAAAAATAATTCGATTGCAATGACTAATCATATAGTTTAGAAGACGAAGAGAACGCTACGGACGTTGTTCTTGCATAAAGTGAGTGAGCAGAGGCCTTTCCACGCACCATAAGCTCTTGCCGCCCACTTCTTTGACGGTCGTGGACACCGTGCTCATATACATAGATGTTCTTCTTCGCGAGCGCAGTCGTGTTGATCTTGGAAGCACTTTGGAAAGCCATTTTATTAGTCAAACGGTTGGCAATTTAATGTCTTCCCGAATGAGGTCGATCTTTGAGGTATTTTCCGTTCTGGAGCCTCTTCGCGAGTCTGTGGATCGTCATCTGTCTAACGTTGAGCCACTTGGCGGTTACACTTGTGGCTCGTGCGCAGGAGAGAATAAATCTCTATTCTTTTTACTACCATCTCGACATAGCTGTACATAATATAAAAGACGTTTTAATGACATGTGCTGAGGGAACTTTTTCTATCACACAAGTAAACCTCTAGAGAGATAAAACCCAAGATTGTAACAGAACCTTTGCAAAACCACTTATATATATATATATATATATATATATATATATATATAGATATATATCCGTGTGTATATGTTCCAGACCACCATAAGCTTTCTAAGCCAACAACGTCTCTCGATTTCATGTGTTTCGTGCCGTTAAGGACCTGCTGCTCTCTGTACAAATTTGTTCGCGGAATAGTCAAATCCGCCATCTTTATCAGGGAAATTAAAATTTTCGAATTCTTTTCTATGGTCTGTTCACCCTAATATCGTTTTGCACTCGTTTTTCACTCAAACTTCCTTTTTTCTCTCATATTCTTTCCCATCTAACAGTAGACTCCTGCAAGGGTGAAAGAGGGCGTTAGCCCATTTCTGCCCGTCCAAAATATGATGATTATATTTCCTGTCGAGTGACGTCGTCGATCGTCCCGAACATACGAAATGAGAGTTTTTCCGGGTCAGAAAATGCCCTCATTTTATCGCCCTAAGTCGAAGGGAAACCGAAACCATTGATAGATCACTCACCTGCTACACGAGGCTGGAAAGAGAAAAAATTGTGTCCGACCTGTGACCTGCGAGGAGATAAAATAGTCAACAGAGAATGAAGGAATTAGGGAAATTCTCCCAGAATAATATTTGTTTGATTGTAATACGTGCTTCTAGTATGGGAGGGAAAAGAAAATCCCAGAAATAATTCTCAGTTTTACAAGACGAAAAAGTAAAGCAGATGAAAGAAGAAAATTAGGAATGAAGGTAATAATTATGAAAGTTGAGAATTCATGAGGAGCAAAACCTTGGAAGAGCTACAAAGCTAGATTCTTAATAGCTGACTCTTGAAGAAGTCAGCGACAGACACCTAAAAGTAAAGACTTGTGGTCAAATATACGAACAAATTCGCTGAAGATGTAAATTAGGGTTAACAAGTAGCTTTCATATGCATAGATACAAACACACACTATTTTAAGTAAGATATGAAATTAATTATATATATATATATATACATATATATATATATATATATATATATATATATATATATATATATGTAATGAGTTCACATCTATTTCTGTGTACAACTATGTTCACTTCCCTATCCAAATTTTAAAAGGAAAACGTAATTAATATACGTTCAAATAAACACATTTTGTCCATATCCAATCGGGTGGAATGTCTCCTCGTGTACGAGTCAGGACGACAAGCTATTTGCAATGCCATGGTTAAGTGCATATTGCATTGGGACAAGTAAATGTGATGGAAGGATTAGGGCGTGGTGCATCAGGGGCGTTGTTGGCAATCTTACCTATCCACTTTCCACAACCTCACATAATTTTGTGGTTGAAGTTTCTCTCACCTGTCCTTATCTGGCCATTCGGGTGCAGTTAGGTGCAAGGACACACTAAGGTAAACAAACAAGTGAACCCTTTTGTTCCTGGTTTGTTTTTTGTTGGTTGAAAAGGAGGAACGGTTTGTAAGTAGTTTTCATTCGGCGAAAACTAGACAGTTATACAGGGTGTTCTTAAAGTCTGGACACGGGCAAAATGCATATTTTCAATAAAAATATTAAACTCCATTCTATATAATTTGAAATTTATTTTATTCAATTGAAATATTAATAAATAAAATGTTCAACGTAATTTTAATTTTGTGATGCAAATTTGGATGCGCCTTGCGAGATTCACCCGATGAACCAGATGCATTAACTCCAGATTTGAGCCCCATTCATTTATGATGTGTTCAATCAGGTCTCTTCTGTCTGTAATTTTCATCGAGTACAACTTCTTCTTTTGCAGAGCCCAGAAAAAGAAGTCAATGGGCTAAGGTATGGTGAACGAGGAGACCAAAGTGATTATTTTTATGCATCTAGACTTTATGGACACCCTAGAGAAGAAAAAGCTCAGTATTTTATTTATTTTATAATAAGGAAAAATCAAAAGCGATATTTCCATTATTAAAAAAATCCTTTTAAATTATAAGCTAGTAAGGACAGTGAAAAGTGATACAAATTCAACAGAAGCCAATGAGGTTTCTCGGCAATAAAAGGTCAAACATATTCGTGAAGACGCTCGTGAAATTTGGTCAGGCAAAATTTAGAATTAGAAATTATTCATCTTTGCTAGGTAAGAATATAAGAACAAGTGGGATACGCAACTCTTTTGAAAATTATCATGCCCAGCAATCAAAGAGTAAGCTTATTTATAAGGAAATTTGATTACAACAGGTGAGAGTGAGGTGAAAGATAAGGGACTAATTTGCGTTTAAAAGATTGGTAGAGTTACAGACTGAAAGTAAATAGTTTTGTCCGCCATTTTCACGTGTTTTCTTAGTATATACTTTTCATCCATCTATTAGGTGAGTCAGAATGTAATGCAAGCGAAAATTAATATAAATATCTGGAAAATTTAATTTTATCCTTAAACAATTTAATCTCAATCATTATAAGTGACGGAAGCTTAAAGGCAATACAAATTTTAAGCAACGCTGAAAAAATACCCCTAATTCTTTTAATCATATTTGAGAGACCTACATAGGGACATATGTCAATTTCTCCTTACCTTTTGACTGTCCCGGTTGAACTGTAATTCTCTAGTAATCAAAACAAATGCTAACCCTAAGGTCAGGGGCCCCCGAACTTTTTACCATATATTTGATATAACCTCGTGCCCCAGCCCCACAAAGCATTTTTATATATTGATAAATAACTTTTATTTACACTCACTGGAAGTTATCAGAATTATAACAGAGCAAAATAAAACTGAAAATTTCAAAATATTTCATGACGCCTTGGGCAAGATAAAATCTTGTGGCAGAGCAGATGTGACCCGTTGGCCGTTGTTTGGAGACAGTTGTCTTAAGTGTGAATTCTGTTGATTATGGGAGATAATTACCTATTTGATATTAGTGGGAGAATAAGACTTTGTCTTGTTTGGGTCCCACCCCAACTTATTTTAAAGAGTGTTGGACGTTAATTGTTTAAATTATCACAGTTATAACCGTTTAATGTCTGCTTCTTTCAGATATTTATATTAAATGTCGAATTTCCTTTTCGTCGGTCACTTTGATCCTAGTTATTATCATTATAAGAGGATTTGTTTCGGTATAGAAACAAAAGTAGACAAATATTTCTCGCTCTGCTCACATATCACAAATATTACTTAATTTATATATTACTAAATTAAGACATTCCCAGTATCACTCATATGATTAGTTACTTTGGTTCCAGTGATTGTAAAGTCTCTTCTTGATGACATTTATGATGGAGCACTGACAACATAATCTGGGAGATCATTCCAGGGATTGACAACACGAATACTAAATGCATTTGCTCTTGGAACAGTTCTGATATGTTCCTTCTTCCTTAATTTATAAGTATTTGTTCTTGTGTTACTAGAGCTTCCTATGTTTTGTACACTTTCATCGTCATACTTGAGAATTACACCTTTTGTTTTCATCAAGCTTAGTACTTCCGTCTTAATTAGTCATCTACCCGATCAAGATACTGGCAAGTAATGTATGCAGTAATGGTCTTTCCTCGTTCCAGTAAAACATAGTAAACAACACCAAACATGTTTCATCAAACTCATAGTAATGTCTTCTGCAGTTGAAGTTCTGGTTTTGCTGACGGCATCGATTTCTCAAAATTGATAAAAAATGTTCCTTTGATTTTGTATACCTGCAATACGCATATTTTATCAGCTGTATCGATTTGATTATAAAAAGTGATTTTTTATCAAAAGATATACACAAATGGTAAAATGTTTAGTAGGTTCTCGTGTGAGAGTCAAAACGAAGCTTAATTCCTTCTTTACACTGTTTCACAATTAGTTTGAATGTTTTTACACAACTTAACATAAGACCTTTGATCTGCCACAATATTTTCCTCCAGAAGATCAATATGCGAAAGAGTTTGTTTTCCAGAAAAAGTGATAATCAGTTAAATTAGACTAGCTGATTTTATAATTTGAAACACCGTTTGGCATATATACAAACAGCCCCTGTATTAGGATACAGCGTAGAACTGTAACTCCTTAGCTTCTACTCGATAAAAACCTACTTATTAAATATTTCGACACCGCCAAACTGTAGCATTCATAAGATAAAGTTGACAACGCATCATACCTACTATTTATTCCTCACCTAAAATTGGTTGTATGGACTGAAAAGTTTTGTAGTGAAATAGGAAACTATTTCACAAAACCCTAATGCCATCCTTTATGGCTAGTTATCTTCGGTACCTATGCTATCAGGCAAATGATGCGAAAATTAAAAATAAAATCATGGATATCTGCTGTATATATATATATATATATATATATATATATATATATATATATATATATATATATATATATATATATATATAGAGAGAGAGAGAGAGAGAGAGAGAGAGAGAGAGAGAGAGAAAATAGGAAAGAAGGACCTATACGCTATGTTTGTTAGTTTGAAGTCGAGAAGCTGTTTAAACTCGTTCTTCACAGGTAACCAACGGGGAGATGTTTCAACTCCTGATTTACCAGTAGTCAGAATCAACTGAATTCAGGCATAAAAAGTGAAGGCGTTTAAACACTTGATTCAGCACTAGTCAAAGTCAGATCAATACAGAAATCAGAGCGGTATAAAGGAACAAGTTCTGCTCAGCAAAGTCGCGTGGTCTCACTTATCCTGATTTATGACCTTACGACCTTCAAAACTTTCAATAATTCTCGGACTAACCTTGGAAGGACATTAGTAATTATATTGTTCTAAAGAGAATGTAAAACAACATAAGGGTTTCAAATTTCGTTAGAATCGGCAAAATAGTTTTTAGGTTATTGCCAAAACAAAACAATTCTAGGGATAACCTCGGGAGGGCCTTGGCGATTATATCATTCGAGATAGAATGTAAAAGAACAAAAGGGGTATCAAATTTCATTAGAACCGGCCAAATAGTTACAATGTTATTACCCTCCAAAATGAAAAACGAGCACCGACCGACCGACCGACATAGTGAGATATAGAGTCGCACGCGACTAAAAACAAGGAATAAATAAATGACTCGGAACCTCATCAAGCATTAAATGAAATAATTATTTTTTTTAGGTGAAATTTCTTGAAAGAAATTTCGATCCATTTTACAAATATAATTTCCTAACTCTTCTTACATCGTCTATATCAATTTCTGACATATTTTTCTTCTTCATTATCGATTTACCTTATATTTTTCTTTATATCCTCCCCAAATCGTACTGTCACTGCTAAATATTTACTTTAGAAGAACGAAAACCATCGATGGTCTTTTAGCCAGTTCACTGATGCAGACATAAGGAAGGGGGTGAATTAGAAGAAGCGAAGTTTTGAAGCGTTATACCAAGCCAAACAACTTGAAGCAATTGATAATGGTGAGGCGCGCAACTCTTCTCAATCTTCCCACTCCTACTTAATGAATGTGGGTTGATCACTATAATAAATGATTCTCTTCTACTAAAAGTTATATCTTTTGTCATATTATTTACATTTTCTCACTTAACTTTCAAAAGAGGTGTCTTCTCTGCGATTCTATTGACCAATTATAAAAATAAAATATTTTCTTCATTCATTAATGGCTCATTGTTTTGCACTGCTACGGGCATTTTTGCCAATTAGATTAAACCTTCATCATTTGTTGAGTATTGGAAGACTCCCATCAAGAATCTTCGTCTACTTTAATTAATATAGGATCATTTATGGGACCCCCTTCTCCATGTCCATAGTCATTTTGACTCCTCGGTCTATGCACACGCACAATGTGATTTCCACTAACATTACCAGTTTATTTATCAACCTATTTTTCGACACTTTATCTCTAAAATCCCCATTTGACTCCTCATTTTTATGTAAAATATGAATTTTTCGTCTCCTTAAGTTGAAATGGAATATGGGACACCTATGTGTATTCAATTATCGTCTATAATTATAGGTGCAATTCCCATAGAGTTTACTTGGTGTTTGTTTAGTTTTGCCTTGGCTTAAGAAGCATAACCTTCGTTGCGGAACTGAGGAGGTGGCAGAGTTGCGTGTCCATCTATCTTTAGTTTTCCTTGCATTAGTTGAAGAAGCAGTGCATTCAATGAGGAAATGGGGCAGGCGCAGGAGGGGTGCATGCCATTCGAACGTGAGTTAAGCCTTAGTTAAGGAAGCAGAATCTTCATTACAGAACAGGTCCGGGTTCGGGAGAGTTGCTGCCCGTCGATTTTTATTTGTGCCATGTAAGGGAACCACAGCATTCGCTTTTGACCAGGGATATCTACGGGAGAGTTGCGTGCCAGATGATCCTTAGTTTTACCTTCGTTAGGCAAGCCCAGTCCCCATTGTGGAAATGAGGGGTGTTGTGGTGGGTTGCGTGCCCGTCGATCATTAGTTTTGCCTTCCGTAATGAAGCACAGGCTTCATTACGGAAGGCAAAACTAATGGAATGGGTTTGCGAGAGTTGCGTTCAACCTGATCGATAGTTTTTCCTTAGTTTAGGGAGTAAAGCCTTTATTGCGGAACTGGAGGGAGTAGTTCTGGAGAGTAGTGTTCCCTCGATCTTTAAATGTTACTTTATTAAAGAAAGCAGAGCCTTTATTATGGAACTGGGCTGGTTCGGGAGAGTGGCGTACTAGTCCATTCTTAGTTTTGCCTTAGTTAAAGAATCATAGCCTTCATTGCAGAACTGAAGTGTGTTCGAGAGAGCGGCTTGCTCGTCGATCTTTTAATTACCTTAGTTAAAGAATCACAGCCTTCATGGGGAACTGAGATGTTTTCGAGAGAGCTGCGTGCCAATCACTCCTTAATTTTGCCTTGGTTAAGGCAGCACAGTCTACATTCCGGAATAGGGAGAGTTGGGGAAAGTTGAGGGCCTGTTGAACTTGAATTTTGCCTTGGTTAATGATTCACAGCCTTCATTAGGGCACTGGGGGTGTAGTTCTGGTAAGTTGCGTACTGTCGCTCTTTAGTTTTTCCTCAGTTGAGGAAGCCAAGATTTATTGCGAAACTGAGGCGGGTTTGGGAGAGTTGCGTTCCACTAGATCCTTAGCTTTGCCTTATCTAAAGAAGTACCTCTTTCATCACGGGACTTAGAGGGAGTTTTGAAGAGGTGCATACCGTCGATCCTTAGTCTTTCCTAAGTTAAGGAATCAGAACCTTCATTCTAGGACTCGCGTGGGTTAGGTAGAGTTGAGGGCATTCGATCTTTAGTTTTGCCTTAGTCAGTGGAGCACAGCCTTCATTGCAGAACTGGATGGGTTTGGGAGAGATGCGTACCTTTAAAATGGGAGTTTTGCCTTAGTTAAGGAATCAAGCTTTTATTGCGGAACTAAAGCTAAGACGGGATAGTTGCTTGCCCGCCAATTCTTAGTTTTAAGGAAACAAAACCATCATGATGGGGATGATGGGGTAGTTCTAGAGAGTTGCGTTGTGTCGATCCTTAGTTTTGCCTTAGTTAAGGAAGCCTTCATTTGAAGAGCTTGTTCTGGATGGGAAGAGTTGTATGCAAGTCGATCCTTACTACCCTTATATCTTACTCAAGTTATGTATCTCCTTTCCAACTACACACTTTCACTTCTCCCGACCTCCCCTTTTTTTACAAACCATTTTCAAATACTTTGGCCCCGAGCCCCGTGTTGGTTTACGTTTTATTTTTAGCAAATACAAACGTCCAGTGTAGAAATATTTCTTGATAATCTTAATTTTAATTCAATATAACTAATTTTTACTCCATATTTTGTAAACAATCGGTTCCTGTTTCAATTTAGCACAGTGGTTAATGCGTAGGTTCCTGTTCGAAACCCATTTTGACTGAGAGAAATTCAGAACTTTCAGATTCCTATGTTCTTACAACTTGTTTATGGGGTGTCGTTAATAGAATGGAGAGTGAAGGTTACGAGCTTATTTGAGTAACTGTTCTTTATACATTCTTGTTAAGATTTGTTGTACTGCGCCCTACTTACCCCAACATTGAAGATTTGTATGTTTTATATGTTAGTGATTGTGGTACCTAACCTCATTCACTCTTCTTTATTTTCTTTAACTTTTTCTGTTTTGCTATATTCCCTCATTCACCAGTGAAGTGCCCTCTTAAGTCACATTAGTTTGTTTTTTGTTTTTCTCATAAAGAGAAAATTGAAAAATAATGCTACGAGCAGTGCAATATTCCATTTGAAATAAGCTTTTAGAGTTGGCAAATACTGATTGTGTTAAGTGATAGCAATTTTCATTAGATCCTTTTGTTCAATAATTTTCTTATCTCTATCCTCGCTGGATATCACCATTTTTTGCAACCTGTTTCGCCAACTAGGGTTTTGTATTCAGTGAAAAGTGAAGGGAGGAAAAAAGTGTAGGAAAGAGCTTACATATGAAATGAATGCAATAACTTTATCAAACCTGTATAATAATGAGGCTGGGAAGAATTAGGCTAAGGCTCTGAAATCAATGTCGCATGAAAGACACAGGCATTCATACGAACTTTGAACCCCTTTCGCAAAATGAAGTAATTAACCGCTTATTATTAAATATGGAATTTAACGAGTTATCGATAATGAGTTAAACTCTGATCGCTTCTACGGTCAAATGATTATTTTGAAGTCGACGAAGAGCACCCTAGATATAAAAGACGAAGAAACCAAAGAGAGGAAGTTGTTTCAAGGCACGGGAGCAAACTAGAGTATTGACTAAAACTCTCAAGTATCGTTTCCCTACAACTTTTGCTCCTAACACTTTTATCCTACTCTTATCTTTTGAATGCGTTATAATAACCTTTGCATATTAAATTGGTTTGAAATAGTCAAATATGTTTCTTCAAAAGTTGACTTATTTTGACTTTGTGGTTAATTTATCGACTATTTTTCTTCATCATACGAGTATGCTAAAATCATATCGGTGACATTTCAAACGTCCTAGTAAATTCTATTCTAATTCGTCAATTTTTTATTCAAAAAGCAAACTATGAATTTAACTCTATTAATTTTTATTGGCTGCCTTCCTTTATGGTTACTCCATCATATATTCTCTCTTCACAAAGGTTAGAGTGGTTTTACAGGTGCATGGAAGGAGATTAGAGAATATCACCTATGTGATATTCTATGTGAGGGCATATTAATTTTAAAGATGTGATTGGAATTATATAAATCAAAATATCTTAAGAATCAAGATTTTTTTTTATTCTAACTTTGGTTTATATCCTTAAAGCCTAGCTAAAACCCATTGTTGAGCATAATGAAATTAAGCTTGTAAGATAAAATGTAAAGGTTCAACTGAAAATAGTTTCCAACATGCATTTCAGTGCTAGACGGCGTACGGCATTCACTTTTTCAGACAGACCTTTGCATATGTTGACATTTTGACTATAAAGGAAGCCTTTGAGTGAATGAAGTTAAGAAAAGGCGAGCGGAGATTTCGATAGTTTTTCCCATGAAGAGTTTGAATAGGAATTTTACGATTTTCTGATTAAAGAGATGCTTTATTTTGCTTATATTTATTCCATATGTTTTATTTTAATAAATTCATTTTACTCTTTTCTTGATAACTAATTGGTACACTATATTTTTAATATTCGATATATGACTTGTTAAATAATCAAAAATCTTACTTCTCTCTTCTTTTTTTGCCTATTCTTTTCATTTATCACATTCTGGTAAATTATATTCATCATACACCACTTTCCCAAAAGGTAGGGTCGGAGCACTTCAACATCACTCTCGGCATGACTGTCCAGGGTCCGCGACTCTCCCCCCCCATTAACACAATTGCGTATTGGACTCGGCAAAAGAAAGTTTGAGGAGCGCAGCTGCTTTCTAGCCGGGTGGACCATATCTGCCTTTTATGATACGTGCAGAAGAAGGAATGGATATTCTTCCTGCCACACATATACACAAACTTTTCAAGTTAAATTTAAAATTTGCCTTATGTATCAGTGAGGTCATCCAGCCAAATTGCTGTATATTTCTATAGAGATGCTTTCGTATTTTTATCATCAACACCGTGATGTGATGTGATGTGATGTGATGAAGGTCGGAGGTATTGACTTTGCAATGTCACCTCCTTGTCTTACTATTAGATTTGTTCTGTTTATCAGTTGGTCTGGTTCTCTTGTTCTTTTATGTACTTTATCTCACCGTTTTCAAAGATTTTTTTTATCATTTAGTTTTAATATGTTCGTTCTGCATCTGAAAAGTGTCTCCGATGCAGGTGTATTGTCATAAACAGTAGAAAATTAGGTTCAAGATGAAAACATGAAAAGTTTTGGCTTCTTTTACGATCTTTACCTTAGATATATGGCCAGCATATCGGGTTTTGCTAAATTTTTGTTACACTCGTGATTTTACTCAACTCTCGAGAAGTTCAATTGTGAGATAAAAATATTTAGGTACAACAAACTTAAAGTGGTACTATTCCAGTACGTTTCATTAAAACGTCAATTCTATTGTGTTGTTGTCCAGATGGAAGTGAAAAGAATCGAGATCTTTGCTCTCCTGTGCGCGGGGCATAACAAGTACGACATTGCCAACCGGATTAACTTCCGCCGAATGACCGCGAACAGGACAGGAAAGACCTCAAATATTGACCTCGTTCAGGCACACATTAAATCGTCAACATTTTAGCTGTGAGAAATGCCTACAAAAGTGATTTGAAGCTCAAAATCACTGCGCTCGCGAAGAAGCATAACACCTCGGTGGTCATGGTTTCCAAGGCCTTCAGGGGGACGGCGGCAAGAGCTTGAGGTGCGTGGAAAGGCTTCTGCTCACGGACCGTATGCGATCCGGTCATGCGATCCATGGACGATCCGGTCATCAACAAGCAGAACGACCGTGTGGTAAACTTTGGCTAGGACTTCTCTAAAGTCCGCTACGTATCCATGACCAAACAACCGGCCTCTGTGATGATGCCTGGTGTTGTGGCTAATATTTGGGTGAGAATAGACCTTGCCTCGATAAAGTTAATGTTGGTTGAACGTAGAGATCCAATGACACTATCCATTAACTTCTTTACCTTTCCGGGTACATAAAGTCCATGAATGGATGCAGATGGTCACCAAGCAGTGAAACATAGTGGTTACTGGCCAATGACTTGTTTAGGTGGACCAACGAAGCTAACCTATGCCACATGAACACCCACCACATGAATCTGGTACGACCACGAGCCAGCACGCTTTCTTGTTAGAAACTGAGGTCTATAGCCTAATGCGGTCGGCAACACACCCAACTACTGCTATCAGCCGATAACTTTCAGAACCTTGACTACTCAAACCACATGTTGCCTATCCTTCAGGCTTCAATTAATGATCTCTAAAGCTATGGTGCGGTGCTGTATCCGGTATCGTCTTGTTAACACGAATACTGTGGTGTGCTTTCTGCTATAATATGTCATGGAATTTAAAGAACGCTGCACCTACTTGATCAATCCTGATACCTTACGTCGCGTTTAATGTTGATAAGATTTGAGCCATTGTATCTTCTTTATAACCATAGATAATTCTAGCCAGATGATGCTGATTACGAACACTAAGCTTACTAGTTGGTCACTGCGTTGTCCAATAGGGTGGAAGTTAATTCCTTCCCTATTAGATATTCTCGGTCCACACGTGCGACCGTAGATCAATAGACGTTGACTACTCGCACAGTGTCAAAAAAAGATTGTCTCATGAATCTGTCACCTAGTATCATATCCCATTCGAACTCTCATAATTCACGTCACATTACCATGAGCAGCTCAGCCGTTGTTTCTGCCCACCAATAATTACCTTTAGATACTTATACTCTGACTTTTTCCTCTTCCCTTCAATAAATATATATATATATATATATATATATATATATATATATATATATATATATATATATATATATATATATATATATATATATATATATATATATATATATATATATATATATATATATATATATATATAATTGCAGTAGGAAGAATACGACCATCAGTGACATTCTTATAAATTCCAAGCAATGTTTCGGATTACCTAAACCATCATCAGGCTAAACGGATAAACACAATTTGTGAGGTAAACAAATGTTAACTTAAAATAAGTACAAATAAAAAGCAATTAATTAAAATAGTAAACCTATAAAAAAGTATTAATAATTACAAGTACATACATAGATAAGCTCAAAGCAAAGGAGAGCATTTCAAGATTTTAAAATCGTCCATTGTGATATCAGTTTTACAATTAATAGAGTGAAGCCTAACAGGTAAGAATTCTTTCGTAGAGAGAACCTTCCCTCTCCTGTGGCTAACACCCAAATGGGAACAGAACTCATATCATTAAGGATTCTTGAATCCATGTATATTAAGTACCTTTCTCCTTCCTTAAATTCCGATTCCTCTTCTCACCCACTACTACTACTCTAAACAAAAAATATTACCAAACTCCTATCCTTATCTTTCTTCTTACACTTCTCCCCCTTTCTCCCCAGTTAACCTCTAACGGCTGATTGTTTAAGGTTAGTTTATCTCGATGTGTTTCCAGTTTTTCCTTAATCGTTAATTTTTTAGCTCCCAAAATAATAATCCAAAAATATCAATTAACTGCAAATTTTCTGCAATCGCCTCTTAATAAATATTAAATACTTGTCATAAATTCATCATTTTGATTGTCTGTTAAAATCTAACTTAAATTGTTTGTCTACTCCATGGAAGGCATTTTCCAGTACCCAAAAATGGGTGAAAAGTTTACCCGAAACGTTGCATCTATCAAAAAAATGAAATGAATTTGACTTTAGACGTCCTTTCGTTCATCCTTCAAATTAAATTGAAGCTCCATAGGAGAAGCCCTAACCAATATATATATATATATATATATATATATATATATATATATATATATATACACGACGGTTAGGTAAGAGTAATATTAAGGATTCCTTAATCCGAAGAAAAGTTGCCTGGAATTACTGAATTCTTCAACCCTCTTCACGATCGCCGCCATACGATCGAGAAATTTCAAGAAGCTTATATATCTATATATATCCAAGTGTCTATTCTCTCTCATCTATTATATTGCACATTAAACTGTTTAATATCACACGAATATTCAAGTTTATGTCGCTAACTAAGTATGACATATGACAAATGATTATTAAGAAAAACTGGTCATTACTTCGCGACTAAACACACTGCATGAACGAAGAGAGTATTTCACACAGTATAAAATGATGATAAACGGAGTTGTTGTACAAGAAACATTTGGGTAAGATTTGCTGTATACATGATACTGACATGGTGTACATGAAGTGAGGTGAATTAATGGACCAACGTAGAGTTATGCATCAGAGACATTACATCTTTACTGGTGTCAACTGAATCAACGCTCGGCTTCTTTAAAATGCATATTTGATTTGACCAATAAAACAATTAGTGAGTATGGTTTAGGGTCTGGTTCTGATAGAAGAAAATGGTATAAAGAGAGCGAAATAAAGTAATAAAAAAAATTTTAAAGGAGGAAACCAAAATAAAATTCTTTACAGAAAGTGTTTGAAAAAATTTTCCTATACGAAGTTGTGAAATTAAAAAGATATAAGAAGGATTGTAGGTGCATATTGCAAGGGCCAAACTGATGGCCATATAGGGCTTGGAGGGCACGCAACTTTTTAAGCCTACATCCATCCCCCAACGAATTAATGTCTCCTAGCATGGCGAAAGCAGAATTTCGGGGGACATAGGGAAAATAAAGTGAAAAAGACGTGAAAAAATCCACAGCGTAAAAATAATTTCCTAATCCAACGTGGTACTTTACTCTGGGATATAATTAAGTAAAATTGTATCAACATAAAAATCAAACTAACTGATAAAAAGAATCAATGTTTCTTCATTTGAACAGAATTATGCAAACCGCACAAACAAAAAGATACAAAATGTGATATGCACAAAAAACAGAATACAATTAAAAATGAAAGGGAAGTGAATCACTAATCTCATCGCTATTAAAATTCCGGACAATGACCCACGAATCCACTCAGGCTTAGCCTCTTTTATATAAATATTAAACCCTTTAAAAACCCACTTAAATATTAATACCGGGACTTTTCCTTTAATTATAATAGGAACCAATTCCGTCAAACTTAACATTAACTTAAAAATAGGAACCATAGCACTCCTGCGGTATTGGTAGTCAGAAAGACAAACTGAAAACGTACTATGATGTGTCCTCCAACAACCGTGTGAACCTGAATTAGGAAGAAAGATGTTAAATATAAATTTATAACCCATTAAGAGTTCCATGGGAGAAAACACGTTTTTAACGTCACTCGCTTGGGAGAGACAGCTTCGTCACTTGAGTGAAATCAATTTACGGATTATTCAAGTTTAACATAAAATTTTTGAAAAAAAATGTTAAGAATTCTATAATGAATTAAAATGAGAAATAAATTTCTAACAATATTTTATATTGTTGGAAATGTTTAGCTAGGAAATAGTATATGTATTTTTTGCTCAATGAGTAATGTTGATGTTAAAACCCTCATTGACGTCTCGTCTTTTGGCATAAAAAGTGATGAACCTAAAGGATTAATTCACTTGCGCGTACATCAAAGGAAGAAGTTGACTTCCATCTTATGAAGGGGTTTGATATCTAAAAAGCCATTCTGTCCCTCGTCACCGTAGCTAGTTGTATTTTAAATTTTAAAGGCCTAGACTTCCGGGAGTATCTGAGCTAGAAAATTATAGAAACGGAGTTAAAATAGGTAAGCTAAGTAGAAATGAGTGAAAAGTGTCTAGCTCGACTAAAACTAGAAGATACGGTGGTGAAGGGTTTTGCCTCCCTCTGTATAACTTAATTCGCTCTGTACATGTTCTTTGAGAGAGTCGAAGGAGTACTCGTGCACCTCATTTCATCCTCTTTCTCCTATGCTACTTTAACCGGGACATCTTCTGGCTAGGTACATTCTTCTGATACTATTTTTACTAACTACACCACTACCATTACCAGAATTTTATATTCTATTTAAATAAGACCAATTACAATTAATATGTATGTTATTTTCTTTGCTTGAAATAAGTTTTACGCTTCTATAACTATTTTTTTTTTATTTATCTTCATTGAGGGTAGATGGTTATGTGCTTTCATGTCAAGGATGTATCACATGTGTGGTCGCAGATTCGTAAACACATTTATTCTTAAATATACACCAAAGTCTATAATTTCAACCTAAGTGCCATTACAGATAATCCACAACTATAAATTATCAACAGCAGAGTAAAACCTCTCTTGAATGTTTAAATAATTTATTTCTATTCATAAAAAATTAATTATTGATTAGATACTGCAATAGTTTTTTTTGTGATTCATAGTCTCAATCATTATTTTTTTATAACTATTCTAACAATAATTTTCATATAATAAAAGAAAATTACACTCCACGACCTCAATTTTGTAATGATGATTGCCGACAATACCTTTTAAAGGAATTGGTTGCAGTTTAATTTGAGAATAAAATCCACAGATTAGATTTTTTTAATTAATGCCGAAATTTTAATAAATAATTAATCACCGAGTTGTAACGATCCTTAATGGGACAATAATGATTATTTCCGTTGTATGACACAAGAGGCAGAGGATCCTTGGAGGAAACATAATTAAAACATTAATGATATTCGGAGCTTTTGAAGAATAGTGGTCCTATTTGACCATTTTGAAATAGTGACCCAGTTCTGCTCATTTGAAGAATACAGGTCCCATTTTTTCAAATTTGAAAAATAGTGCTAAGATGTAAGGATACAAAATATAAAAAGGTAAAATAATAAATTAAATCTTGGTTACAAAAACTGTTCCGCAATTGGCTCACAACAAGCATGAAAAATATTTTGCTCGTGTCTTTCACCCATCATGAGATCCTGCAAATAAGAGTGTAACAATTCTCTTCGTCTTTTTTATATTTAGTTTTCTGTTTATTCAATTAATATTATACATGATGGTCATGAATGCTTGAGTTTTGGCCACGAAATTTAACGAACTGTTCACATTTTTATGAACGTATCCTCTGTTTTTGATTTTTGTATATGTTTTCTATTCGTCCTAGTGAATAGTGGATCCTTCCTTGCCTAACTACCCTTTACATTATTGGTAAGAGAGTAACAGTATCTTGACGATTGAAAATTTCCATGTACCCCAGGCCTGGTGTGGTTGATTTATCCAAATTTCCAAAAACCCTTATTTGTGAATGAAGAGATGTTTCATTTTTGATGCGTTGGTTTGTATGAAAAGAACGATTCGTCAACTTCTACTATAACATCAGATCCACTTACTTTGATTGGATTACAAAATTTTTAGCAAATATTTCGCGAAAAAAATTATAGACATCGACCATAGTTTATAGTAAGCCGTTCAATATCTTAGATACATTAGCTTCACCAATTTCATCACATCTATATAGAATTGCTTCAGCTCAGTTTTAAAGGCTCAATTTAGAATTTAAAAAAGAATGTTCTTTTTAATTGACATTTTAGGTTTGTTCGTTTTACAAAGTTTATTTTGACACTTTAAATATATTTATCCAAACTTGAACACATTTCGTCCAGTTCATCAGCAAATTATAAGAAGCACATTTTACTTCAAGCCTAATAAGTTCTTTCTCCTCCACCTAAGAACTCACTCGAAAAGAATCTTCAATAAATAATTGGTTGGTTTAATTTTTGAATACGCTATGATCTATGTTTGCTTAGGGTTTGTCAACTACTAGATAAAGGATAACGAACCTCCCACTGGTTTGGTAAGGAAAAACTAGACTTTTTTAGAAGTGGCGGGGTTTCAGATTGAACAACCACTCAACTCCTAAACAAGATATGTTCAAACATACTAATACTAAAATATATTTATCATGGGTTTTGAAGAATGGGAATCGGCGTATTCAAAAATTCATCCATTTTAAGAATATGGTGTCCCAGTTTTGCCAATTTAAAGAATAGGGAGTCCCAGTTTTGCCAATTTGAAGAATAGCGGTCTCCGGGTCAAATGGAATCTGAAAGATTATACATAAATTAAGAAAACAGGAAGAGGGTTCTTACAAGCTGACATGAAGAATCCCTTTTGAGAGGATGTGGTTGGTAGCCTGGCAGATAGCCTGGTGGCATGAAAAGCGAAGAGCGCTCAATGGCAGAGGTTCGAACCGCAACTATTTTTTCACTTTCTTTAACGGGAAAAAGAGTTAATATTTCTTCACACCGTCTGCTATCTTTCTTCCTTTTTCTTACTCGACGAATGATCCTTGTTTAGTTAGGCTTATATAAAGACGAAATCGCTTCTGTAATATTTTTCCTCCTTATTTCATTTGGGTTATTGTTCATAAATAAATAAATAAATATATATATATGATAAATTAATAATAAAGCCAATGTCAATACAGTTATTAAGGACAATAGTAAAAATTCTTTAATCCACTAGAAAAGTCTCTTGGATTGTTTCAACCTGTCTTCGGGAGGGAGGGATTAGGAAAACAGGATTTATGAACATCTAGACGATGTTAGACATAAAAGTGATGCTTCAAATATCTTTACACATACCATTATTTTAACCATGCAAAACATTTCAATCAGCCCCAAATTATTTACTGTGTAAAAATTTCCGGAGAAGTTAGGTTATTGAATCTACATTAATTAGCAGAATCTGTAATTTCAACCTCTTGGCTGGGCACCTGAATGCAGCCCCTTCAACTAAAGGTCAATCTTAAGAATTATTCTTAATGACCTGATTTTTACACACGCTGATTAAGAACTTTGATCTGATTTCTTGCACATATTTTAGGTTTGGTGAGTCGGTATCTATTCTGAATATGTGACCGAAGATGACATGATAAACTCCATGCCTAAGCTATTCTCGTTATTAAATAATACGTTTCTACACAATGTATTTTTTAGCATTTACTTGACTCGTCATTAAGTTTAAGAAATAGTTTCGTATATATATATATATATATATATATATATATATATATATATATATATATATATATATATATATATATATATATTAGTGTAGTTGGGTATCAGTCTTTCTTCAATGCAAATTTTGTTAAAGACCATTGTGTATTTCGCCTTAACTAATTTCCTTTGACAACTTTCTCTTCTTCTAACTACATGTTTTATTCCATCTTGTAGATGGTGGATCAGTTGATCCACCATCTACAAGATGGAATAAAAAAGATAGCTAGAAGAAGAAAAAGTTGTCAAAGGAAATTAATTGAGGCAAAATACACAATGGTCTTCAACAAAATTTGCATATATATATATATATATATATATGAGTGAAAAGTGAACGCATCCTTTCTTTGTACGTCCGAAAGCTATCGGCTAGTTGTGGTTGGCATGCAAACTAACATGATATGCCTGATATGTCGTTTTGCGTGTTAGTCCCGTTAGCTCGGTGGTAGAGCAGTGGTCTAGAGAACCAGAGGATTCAAGTTCGAGTCCTTCCCAGCGTGGTGATTTTTTCTCATGGCTTTTCAGGCAAAAATTCTGTATAATCTCAGTTCTCCTTCTCTGTTTAACCTTTGCACACACCTCCTTTATCAGGCAGCATAAGTTTGAACGTGGTATATGCTTTCTAGTTTGCACGCCAACCACAACTGGTCGAGAGATTTTGGTCGTACATACATAGAAAGGAGGCGTTCATTTTTTCATTCCAATATTTATTGTTTTACATCCACAGATTCGGGTGGGCGTGATCTTTGTTGTGTAGCTATCTAAGCTCTTCATCAAGCTTTCGGAAGGAGTTACAAGGAGTTACAAGGAACGAAAGTACCCTAGGAGACCTTACCGTCCATTCAAAGAGGGTACCTTTAAACTAGCAATCGAGCGGGCACATGGCTGCTCAATTGTTTTGTGTCCCTAAACGGCCACTTTTCAAGACTTTGTCTAGTCTTGACTTGAACTGGTCAACAGATTCACTGTCGACAACTTCCACTGAAAGTGCGTTCCACTTACCGCAGATACTGTAAGTGAAAAAATTTCCACACAGATTGCGGTTGTAACGCTTCAGTTCAGGTTTGAAGCCTTGATTGCGCGTTCTGTTCTCACTTAGTATGAAAATATCCTGGTAGTCAACATTGTCGAACCCTCGAAGTATTTTGAAAACTTCGATGAGCTGACCATGCAGTCTAAGGGTTTCCAGAGAGAACAGATCTAATTCCCTTAGTCTATCCTCATAACTTTTATGTCGGATAGAGGGAATTAGTTTGGTTGCCCGAGCTTGTACGCCTTTCAACCTTGCGATATCCTTTCAAAACGAAGGACTCCAAAATTGTACGGCATACTGCAGGTGCGGCCGAACAAGGGAGTTGTACAGACGAAGTACTATCTCCTTGTTGCGGTATCCAAACTGGCGCTTTATGTAGCCTAACATCCTTTGGGCTTTCTTTTCGTCCTCGATACACTGTTTCGAGAACTTGAGGTTGCTAGTAATAGTTACACCCAAGTCCTCAGTGTCACTTGATTCGAGAACAATGCCCTCAAGGATGTACTGAGATTGGGGGTTTCTGTGGCCGATATGCATTACTTCGCATTTCGCCACGTTGAAAGGGACTTGCCACGTATCCGACCACTCTCCAATGCTTTGAAGGTCCTCTTGGAGGCATGCAGTGTTTCCCTCCTTTGCCACATTGATACCAAGCTTGGTGTCGTTGAAAAATTTAGAGATTTTGGCAACCATGTCTCCGTCCATGTCGTTGACATAGATAATAAACAGTAGTGGTCCCAAGACGGAACCTTGAGGAACACCGCTAGATACAGGCGCCCATTCAGAGGCCCGACCATTCACCCCTACGCGTTGCCGTCTGTCACTTAGCCAGCTCTCTATCCAACCTGCTACCTTGCTGTCTATGCCCTGCGCACGCACTTTCCGGAGAAGGCGGCGGTGTGGTACTTGTCAAAGGCCTTTTGGAAGTCAAGGTAAACAACATCCACCGCTTTATCCCGATCATGCTTACTGAACACGAAGTGGAAGAATTCCACAAGGTTCGTCAGGCATGACCGTTGCCTTCGGACCTTCGAAGCCTTGCTTAGAACTCTACAGTAGCAGGTTTGACTCTAAATAAGACGTTATCTTGTCCACTATCATGCTTTCCATGAGTTTACCGACTACCGAAGTCAAACTGATGGGTCAGTAGTTTGACGGATGGCCGCGGTCTCTTTTCTTGAAGATCGGAATCACTTCCGCCTCACGCCAGTCTCTAGGAACGCATTTGGTGGATTGGCATGTTAAAGATAGCGCACAGATGTCGTGATACTTCATCGCACACTTCCCTTAACACCTTGGATAGAAACCCGTCCGGTCCGGGTGACTTATTCGTCTTTAGGTCATCGATCTTTTTCTTTATTTCTCCTTCGGTGAAGTCCATTAGCTCCAGCTCTACCCCCCGAGTAGGAATCCGTGTGCTGGAATATTGGGACCACACTCCTTAGTAAACGCTGAGGAGAAGTAGTCATTGAGAAGGTTAGCATTTTCTGCATCTGATGGAGTTAATGCACCCTACTCGTTCACTAAGGGCCCAATCCCATCATGGATTGGTCTACGGCTATTTACATAGCCGAAGAACTCCTTGGGATTCTCCTTGCAGAGTCTGGCCACTCGGAGTTCCTCAGACCGCTTAGCAGCCCTTATGCTGGACTTCACTCTTCTGGCTAGCCTCCGGTACTCGTCAAAGGCACCCGAGATCTTTAATCGCCGGTACGCATTTCTCTTCTCCCTAAGCAGTTGGCCGATTTCTCGATTAAACCACTGTGGTTGAACAGAAGACCGACGGAGGCATTTCAGAGGGATGCAACTTGATTGAACACTCATTGACTTATTTTTGAAATTGTTCCACGAATCCTCAACATCTTCGCATACCGCTAGCCTTACATCAGTCAGCCCAGCACGAAGGCTTGCAAAGTCTGCTATTCTCAAGTCAAATTTCCTTTATTGACAGGCAACAGACCTTACCTTCGGGATCTTGACGGTTAATCTAATTAGCTGGTGATCACTGCCACCAAGCTTTTCGCCTACAGAAAGATCCTCACAATCAGGAGAGGATATTGATTAAGCCAACCTTTCTAACTCAAACTACAAAAATCGCGTATGATTCAGCTATTTTAATTGTTATCGCTGCTTTCGAAGAGAATGGAAAATTTATTATACCCATGTGGGACTCATTGTGGCCAACACGCAGGAGAGCCGATTCCTCGGGTCGTTTGCTCTCGACACAGCTGTGCACAATGTAAAAGTCTTTCTACCGACACGTGCTGGAAAAGTAAAACATTAAGTTTACTTCCCGAAACTTTTCTGACCATCATCTTTCTACTATGTATTTATGAGAAGGTTTTTACCCGATCTTTATCTTTGTTATATTAATGGTGGGTATAAATAGTTTTATTAAGTTTTTTTAAAACTTATGCTATAGTAGTGAATTTTGGATACGTGTCTTTGTGAGATAATAGATAGTTCTAGTAGACAAAAGAGCACACTACTTGGTGCACAAAGTCGAAAAAACAAATGATATATTTGGGAACCGAATATTATCACTCGTTTTGCCTCTAGGAACCACGGGTCTGTTGAATAGTACGAGTCCCCTTTACACAAATTTTTCTTGAATGTTTCCACTACCCCCGTTGATTCCAGATTTTCGGGTTGATGAAGAATTCCATAGAACTTATTTTTGTCCTTTATTCATTATTATTGCTTTGTATAATATCTTCCTTTATGTATTATCCGGTGCCCCATATTAACCCTACCTGCAAAAACATATGGTAAGGTAACAGATGGTGTAAAACCCCTTTAATTAATCACCTGATTATGAAGCCCGCTTTATATTGTTGGCACAAAGCATGTGTTTAGCATTACATAATCGAGTGCTTATGTACTTCAATGGTATTGGTAGGAGGACACACATATGAGATGGCTTTTTTTGCATCTGAATTGGGTACTCAGGCACCCATGAAAAGAACAGGACCTCATTAATCAAATCTGGCACAAAAGAAACCATAAATGTCGCCCGAATTTTGGCCAAATGATTTTTGAGGCTATTTATTCCACTTTAACAGCCATAAAGTATGAGTAAAGGAACCACGCCCTGGTGGGTAGGTTTTAGTGATTCTGGAGGTAGGCTCTACTCGCTGGGTTTGGTATAAGCGTATAAAGATCATTTAATCGGTCTGTTTTAATAATTATTAAATGGCTTTGATAACATCAATTATAATATAAATATAGACATTGTTTTCTGTTTATTAATTCTGTGTATTATAGAGAAAAATCTAACAAATTTAGGCGAGAAAAGGAAGATAAATATAGTTTCAATATTTTTTTTAACGTTTACTAGAGTCTTACATTGTCCATGAGGGATCTAATTTTAGACACTTAGAGGTGTACTGCGTTTACTTTTTTACTATTAACAACATTCTATTTGAAAAATGTTCAACATTATGTGATATTTCGCATTAACTCTGATATGTGAATGACTCCGAGTTTACAAAATTTCTGGGTACTTACAATTTGCTTTGTTTTACTTTTTTTTCTTTGTTCCCTTATCAAAGCGAGATAAAATACACAAATAAAATATGATAAAGAAGAGGGATGTGCTTTTTCAATCCACCTGGGCTGACTTTTGTCTATCATCTCATTTTCCCTATCTTTGAGATAAAATGAATTTCTATCAGAATTATAACACTGTAAAATAAAGAATACAAATATTTACTTGTTTATTTTAATGAGCATGGTTAAACGTGACACTTCTTTTCAAGATGGACCAAATCATGTGGGACTAGCTTGCACGCAGGAAAATAAAAATATGATTTAAAGCATTTATGTAAATACTTAACATTAAAAAAAAAATAATAACACAAAAAAATTCAGTGATTAAAGTGGGTTATAAATAAAATGAAAGAGGTAATCTTAGAGTTTTATTGTGGTACAAAAGTTAACATTTTTATTGTGGAACAATAATATGTATAGAAATAATATAGTAGACAATAATATGCGATTAATAATTATTAATCCACAATGAGAAGATACAAAAAAGAACTGCGAGCAAGAATTGTAACTACCTATTTCAAACACAATGGATTAACTGTTAATGCGCAAAGGGACTTCGGAACAGTATTTACTCAATAAAACGGTCCCTGGAGGCCGTGCAGTCTTTAATGGTATCACGGTTCAGAGAACCGGTTCTAGAGGTGAAAAAGGACACTGGTACACCAAGATCTGCGCGAAATTCATTTCTCATTAAGCGTGTATTAACCAATGTTCAAAAACAGTCACAAACGTCAACCAGGATACATTCTAGTCAAAGATGAATTTCCTTTGAACATCATTGCAATGCATCCTAACAAAAGAATCGAATCTTTATCTGTACGTAAGTTAAATAACTCAATTAAATATTGTTGACCATCACCTAAGAAGATACCGCACGAGCATTTGGGGGAATATGAGATTGTTCAACTTTTACCTCGCGTCTAATCATGTCCGATGAAGTCCTTTTTTTACATTACTGGATACGTCAATAAACAAAATTACAGATTTTGGGGTGCTGTAAACCCCATGATAATTCACGAGTAGCCTCCTTATGCTCAGAAATTTAGGGCCTGGTGTGGCATAACCAGTTCGAGAATTATTGGCCACTACTATTTGGATGATCCTGACGGAAAAAGTGACTGACATGAGGCACTTACGAAATGATACAAGATTATTTGTTCCAAGCATGGAAGATTTGGCTATGCACGATATGCAGTTTGAACAAATGGCGAGGTTAACGTTGGGTTTATGCCTACCCTCGAATTTCTTGGGCGCTTTGTTATAAATATATCTATTTTAAAAAATACGCAAATACTACATAGTGAATATCATATATATACTCTATATCGATTCTTCACTACTTAAGGTGGGAAAATTTATATCTATGATGTTAGGACGAAAAATAGGTTGGCAGCCATCTTGGGAGACACATTGGGATTTGTGAATCACATTACAGTGTATTATATATCATTTGAAGTTGATTCTTTTCTGAATTGAAGGAGGATATGAACATTTCATATTAATCAATTTTAAAGAAAATATGATTGATTTATGGTACACTCTTTATTTCCTAAATATTTTCAGGGAATTTCTTGATAGCTACATTCGTAAAAAAAAAGCCAAATTCTTGGACTCGATTTTAATTATGCTAATTGCCTGAATTCAGTTGACGTCACTTTTAAAATAGCAACGAATAGACTAAAATTTTAATTTTCCTAATTATAATATCTTGAACTCACAGGAAACTAATTATTTCAATCTATTATAATTCAATATATATTTCATATTTTCGTAAACTCATGCATTGATACATGCTTTATAGAGAGGAACATAATCATTAATTGATTGATAAAGTGGTTATATTACTCTAATATTTCGAATGTGATAAGCATGAAGTGCTTTTGAATGAAGTTAGATTAATGGAAAGTAGGTTTCCCACACTACAGCGAATGTGTATAAAGAATCCTTCACGCAGGCCTGAATCTGTTTTAACAAGAAATGTGGAAATCACAAAATTATTTAAAATCAAATTTAGCTTAGAAAATTAAATACTTTGATTGACGTTACCGCCTCCGATTTAGGCGTTTTTTACTAGTTAATCTCTCGTTTACTAATCAACATTTACAGAAAGCAATAAAGTTGAGATTTAAAAATCTTTCTGCAATGCCAACTGTTGCTTTTAGGAGTTTACCACAATTTCCTTTGGTACCAGAGTATACTTCATGGTTTTATCAGAATTATCAAACCTTGGTAACAGTAGGCATAATCGTATTTTGTAGATGATAATTAATCATTCGCTAGATCAGTTCTCAATCCTGGTACAGGTAGGCTAAATTGAATTGTATTTTAACCTTTTTTAATGTTAAATGAAAGTAAACAAAATTTACCTTGGAGATTAATCATCTAAGAAATTATTTTAAATCACATACAAAAAGAACTTGACAGAGGTAAAGTGTTAAGAGGAAAAAAACGATATGAAACAAAAGGAAAGGAAACGTAGGGAGAAAATAAAAGTGATGAATAAGCTAAGAAATTAGATTTCAAAAGCTGTAAAACAGAATACTGATTACTGCATTTCAAAGAAAGGATAATAGTGATTCTTTTTTTATCATATTTTAAACCTTAAATACCCTTTTTGAAATCTAACTGTAAATTTTAAGAGATTGAAGCCTTGCTTTAGAGACTTACCTTGACCTTTTTATTCGACTAAGTCTGTCCTGAGGATTCACTAAGACCATTTTGTATTCAAATTTCTGTCTTAAGCTAAGTTTCAGTCAAAACAATTGCCCACTAACTTAACTGATGGCCCGAGCAACAGAACGAAAATACAACTGAATTTAGCAGATTATATGACTTTATGAAACTAATAAACTATGATTTTCATCAAACATCAAGAATAACTGATCGGCCTTCGCAAATATATAAGAAAACAAAATTCAAGAAAGACGAACCTACGACTCTCTATATATGTGGAAAGAGAAAATTTATGCTCATGAGTTTGATAATAAAATTCAATCTTTCGACGAAGGCAAACAAATTAAGAGCTTAAATACACATCTCCGCCCTCCGAAATTCTGGGAAAGCTGTTTGTTCAACAATATCGCTAAGTCCTCAACTTATCACCAAATTTGATCCCATTTTAAGATTATTTAACTCGTGTTAACAACTTTTAAGGAAACAGTATTTATTAAATTTGCTGGATTTGCATAGAAAAACACTAAACAAACCCTAAAAATTGGCGAGAGTTTATTTAATCGATATATAAAGGGTTTTTTAAGATAATATATAGAGGCTATTGACCGACGTATTGATAGACTATTAAAGGAACTCGAACGTGAACTTAGAAAAGTTTTACACAATAAGAAGTCTGTGATACTTACGAACCATTAAGATCACAAATGAATGTAAAATTGGTGCTTAGTAAATATAATAATGTCTTATGCCCATTGTTCTAAAGTTTTAAGAAGAGGCTTAAAGTACGAATGCAGAAAATGCTAATAGGAGATAGTATTTTATAACGCCTAAAATAGGGCTAACAAGCATACTAGCTAGAACCATATGACAGCAATGATTTGAGAAGAGTTTGATAGCAAGTTTTTTTAATTTAGCAGCCTGAATCTTATGGATTTTATTTACGGACGTGCGTTGAATATACTTTAAGAATTTTATTTTTATTCTTAGAACGATTTAATTGGTTACCTTAAATTTTCTATCTCCTTGCTTCCATCAATTTAATAAGTTCGTTTTGTATATATTAATCTGTATGGTTATTTTATATAACAATTATCTCTTATAACGAATAGCACATGTTAGAAATTAATATTCTGTTAGTTAAAGAAAAGGTTATCACAGAAAGTGATCATATTAGGAGAAGTGAAAATGTGTGAAAGTTGCATACACCAGGTAAACGAAAGCGAACATCTTGTGGTGCTAAACACCATTTGGTGCAAAACATTGCTAGACTAACTCACTGGAACCTGCCCCGTTTTATAATTTAGGCAAGGCCCATCGTGTAAAAAGGTGTTTTTTTTTAAATATTTGCATTAAGAACATTAAATCATTTTTAAGCAAAGAAGAGATAAAATAAAAAATATAACCCCATGGCCTTACAGTGCAGCTCTTGTTTAATGCAGTTTTTCTTTAATATTTTAAATCTTTAAAAAGCCAGGTATGTAAATCCTTCCTTTCTATAATGGTCTATTTTAAGAGAATATGGGGCTAAATTTTCCATGGTTTTACTCCCTTGGGAATATATTCAGATAATCCATTTGTTTGTTTTTGGTCCAGGAAATATCCTCTATGATCTATTTATTACCGAATGACATTCCTCAACTCCCGAATCAGACGTCGTCCGCCCGCTTAGAGTAGTTGATGGTTCTCCGTCTGTGAATTGACATCAAAACATCTTCTGTTAAAAGTTGACGATTTTTGCTCTCTGAATCGTGATTATGTCACTAACATCTCCATTTCTCATGACTTTAGTGGCTGTTGCTTGATATTTTGTTGTGCTATGTTTCTTTCTTTTGCTGATTCTTATCACATTTTTCCTATTTCTAATTCAATTAATTCGTATTTCTTTCCCGTTTTTTCTCTACGCCACGTATTTAGAATTTAAATTTTCAATGATTTGCTTTAAACATGAATACGTCTGTCTCTGTATGTCTCTCTTTCTCTTTCTCCCTATCTCTCTTTCTCTCTCCCTCTCTCTCTATGTACAAGCTAAAAATGGCACAATCTATTTTTTTTTCCTCCATATTCACAATTTTTTATTGATGTCTCTCTATTGTGTGTGTATTTTTTCATTCATAAATCAGCAAGTAAGCCATAAAACCACACACCACATAAAAATTAATATATGCAATGAGGCAAAAACCTGAATTAAAGAGTTAGTACAAACATGGTGGAAGTAGGAAAATGGAGGTTTTATACAAACAGAGCGAAGAATATAAACGCAGAGGATGAAAGAGCACAAACACGCAGTCTGGGGGTATCACCGGAAGATCTTTGGGCGATAAGAACATGCTAATTTTCGCTCACCCACCCAAGGCAAAACAGCTCTAAATGGAGAAGAAATGTAAAATATTAAAAGTATACGAGCCGCTTAAGGCTTTGGATAGAGCCACTCCCGAAGAACATAAATCCTGAGAGAATTCAGCTTAAGAATGAATAGTTGACTAGAGAAGGATTGACGACTCGCTTTTTGATGACATTCTGTCAGGTATGGATTTTCTTTGCCTTATCCATATAAGAATTGATTCGCTAATGCCGAAAAGGTGTGCGAGGGCGTAGAAAACGAGATTTGACGATTTAAGAAGTAATATTTGAGCTTTAGAGAATGTGAAAGGTTATTAAATGGTACCATTAAGGTCCTTTTGGTACTTGGAAAACCCGAATTGGAACTCCATTTCGCGACTAATCACAGCCAATATACTTAATTAACCTCCTTCAAATGGGAAGAATTTTTCTACTAGGCCAAGTTATTGAGTGGTGTTTTGACTGAAAAAGTTAAAATATTATGAACAATTTTCAGAGAAGTGATTAACACTAGTTTAACAAGTTGGCCTCAATTCCTCGGAAATGGTAGAAGTAAAGTATTCTTGTATGAAATTCACCAAACCTCGCCCTTAAAGTTTCGATACTTAAGTGCGATATATGACAAAACAATTAGAGTAAATTATTAAGTGAAAATGTAATATAGATATCCCAATTCATTGGCAAAGTGTTACATTACATTTACTCTTGATTATTAGGGATATTTCTCGTTTGCCCTTTTAATGTTCCAGTTCTAAGGGTAGGTTTTATATATGAGGGTTAAGAAAAATTTTTAGGGGTATCCTAAAATATATGTCATTATAAGGATGGAAGGGGTGTTTTGTCATGTAAACAAGCCTTAACAAAAATATCTACGTTTAGTTAATCGAAAATCACATCTTTAACCATTTTTTACTTTGGGGGGGAGGGGTATTTGGAATTTTTTATGTGGTAATATTTTTTTCTCTCCACCAATACATATTTATGACTTTATTCTAACTTTTAGACCCATTACTTCTTCTATTGATTGAAGTCAGTCTTACCTCTTGGATCCAAATCTATTTTAAGCAATCATATGAGTGCATAGCCCCAAGGGCAGGTAACTTGCACGCTCTCCATGGCCTTAACTCACAAAGGACTTTCCCCTTTCGAATTATAGATGTGCCATCCACAAATTAATTGCATACTTAACTTTTCACTTTATTTAGTGACGTGTACAATATACTTCTGATAGCGATATCCTAGATTGTTTGCGCTTTCTTTTTCTAAATACGAAAATAAATGTCTTAATTATATTTAGTACAATAAAGAATTTATCTAGTAGTTTTATTTAGTAAAAAAAAAAGAATCGCTCGATGTCTCTCCTTGCCTCAACCTAAAAAGAGATTTCCTGCCTTCATCTGTACTCAAAAATACCTTAATTGGTTTAATCTCCATTAATTGTAAGGAGGGTTTGATTTTTAAAATATATACAGCAATAAAAATTCAACCTTTCTATATATCTCTTTATTTTCCTATCTAATGCTATCATTTCTTCACTCTATTCACCATATTTAATCAAGATAAATGCTGGGAATTAAGAGGTACAACGATAATGTGTGACTGTGGGAGTCTGTGGATTGCTTGTAAACATACACGCGTTTATGTCCGTGCGGAAGGGTGTATTCATCTTTCGATACACCTAATTCGAGTGTCATGTTCACTAATCCAAAGTGCGTGTCGAGATTTGTGAATATTAAAGATTTATATTGGTTTCCTTTTCCTTTGAGGCAATATGTACACTAGTCATGCTCAAACAGCCAATGTTTCAACCGAGTCAGAGGAAGAAATGATTCCTTGAGAGAAATTATGTGATGTGTGTGTGTGCGTGTTTGAGAGAGAAAGAGAAAAAAGATATTACACAGACCTACAAAAACATATCTCCACTCTTGACGTAGACAAAGGAGATGTACCATTTTGGGCAAACATCATTAACATTATTTATTTCATTTGGCTCGAGGCAGGTGAAAATCCAAACACAGAAGCCGCTTAACAGCACTCTTTAATCCCACAATTAATTTCATTCACAATTCCTGAGCACAACGCGCAGTAATGAACGTCAGGAAAAATATATAAATAAGAACTCTACCCATTATACTACATCACTTCCCACATTATCTACAGTTATAATCTAATAGCAATTTTTTTGTGTCTGAAATAAATGTTATGAATTAAGTATTAGAGTAACTAAATTACTGCATTGTACTTATCGATATGCAAAAGCCCACAGTGCTTTAATCCGAAACACTCAAAAAAAGAAGTTTATTTAGGGTTGAATTTAATGGAACTGAAAATGTGTGAAAAGTATATAGTTTGCGTAGCTAATAAAAGAAATTTATCGAACTGTTTGAAGGATGACGATCGAATCTACCCACAAGTGGGTATCAAGAAGACCATACTGCTCTTCACATCTGAAAGCTTGCGTGATCCCCTAACTCCCCTACAGGTACTGTTATTTACCCCAAGTTGCATAGGTTGGGGAGGTAGTGGTTGCCGTCAATGGCTTGGGCTTCATAGTATAGATAAAATGCCATATTGAATGCCCGTTTACATAATAAATTTCTGTATTCAAAAGAGTGAATATTTTTATGAATTGAAATAAAAATCATTACATTTTTAATCTCACAAAAGTAGTTTCTTGTACGGGAGTAAATATACTACTAATGTAGAATTATTTTCGCGTCGTAGAGATAGTTTTTACCTCCATCCATGTGGAAAACGAGCTAAGACACCAGATAAACAATCAAATATCTTAATAATCCCTTACAGAGGTAAACTATTTTGTGATGCTAATGATTATGGCTGTGAGGATGCTGATGAAGATGATAATATTCTACTAAAAATGGTATTATCGTGTGCACATGTAAATATTTAGGCACTGTTATGTGGTAATCATACAATAGGCATACCGTTTACATAATTTCCTTATGAGACCTCCCCCCGCATTAATGCTGCAAGAAATCATGAAGCAATAGTATTGAGATATCTCAAGTTATTTACGAGTGATGTAAGAGGTAATTGATGATTACCTGTGAGAGATGTGTGGATGAACATTTTGGTAAGCTAGTACAAGTCATTTATCCCATTTTAGATATATTCCACAGCAGCTCATTCAAATATTACCTATCCTTAGCTGGAGGTATATACAATTTATTTTAAAATATTTATAGTTCCATCATCTCATTGTATTATTTCATTTGGTAGCGAATAGGTAATGAAAGATTAATATCAAAACGCAAAAATTACCCTGAAGCTCTCGTGCAAAAGGTTTCTGCAAAATGTTGATAGCTAAAATTGTGTGGAGCTAGAGAAAGTGATAATATGTAGAACTTAAAAAGTTCTAGTACTCATAGTAGATTATATGGGACCTATGGAATGTAAGGATAGCAAGGAGGTCAGGGTTTCTTGCGAAGTTAATTCGTGAGAAACCTGATAAACGTACTTAACACGCGTTTTGTATTGTAGCCAAAACACTTAATATTTGTTGGTTTAATAAAAACGCCCCGTCAGATTCCAAAGACCTTCGCTCATTGACCCCATCTCTCTTTCACGATTCTCTCTGGCTACTTTCAAATCATCTATAAAAACACAAATTAATCAAAGATTCTTGATTGCAGCCTGTTCCACAGCTCAAACGATACACCCATTAACACATACCAAATTATAGACATATTCTGAAGAGCATGATAGCTGTATTTTGAGATCCACTGAATCAGTGCTCATGTTAAATTCTACGTTGAACTTCATTATGAACGTATATTCTTTGGTTGTGTAAGACTAAAAGAAGTTGTTCATTAACTCAATGTACCTTTTTCTTATATGGATATAATTAAGTCATCAAAGAAAACGGTCACATAATGGAAGCACGATTATATCGTTTTGATAAATTGGCCTAATAGCTTCCCATATTCCTGACATCTTGGTAACGCTCTTCCTGAATAAAATTAAAATTGTGTTAAGGGCTTCTTTCCAAGGAAAAGTCGGAGTAGAACGTCGAGAATGTTAATGAAGGATGGAGGATGGGGTTAGGAGGGTTAGGAGGGATGGGAATTAGAAATAGGGGTAGGCGTAGGGGTTAAGGGGGGGGCTGAAAGGAACCAATAATTTCTGCCCCTGTTTAAGATCCTTGGGCTTAAAAGTCAAGCTTATAGTATTGTTCGGCAATTTGTCAGAATGATGGGGGAGGTTATTTGTCACTGTTTGCTAATGAGCTCCTTAGATAAAGGGGCGCGACAGAATACCATTGCAAGGGCTTTATTTCTTTGACCACAATTGGTATTGAAGATTGTTGACGAATTTGTCAAGTCATCAAGGCGATATGTTGAAGGAAAATAAAGGTAGAATTTTGTGTGATAATTACACTACTAATGGCATTATTCGAGTCAGACGAGTGTAAGTCAGCCATAATGCAGAACATAGTTTGAAATAAGACTTATCTACCTTTCGCTGCTTGAGTTTTTTTAGATAAATTTCAAGTAGAATTTTCTCTTGTGTCTCTAGTTTCATAAATCGAGAAAAAATCTTTTTTATTTTGATCGCTTCACTCTGTATTTCAATAACTTCTATTTCTTCCTTTGATTTTTTCCCCGTCTGCTTTACCCCACCATTTTTCCTCGTGTTTTTACGGAATTGTGTTTTCATGTTTATTTTCTTTCGTTTTCATTTTTAATTTAATGTGTAATAAATTTCTGTAGTGCCTCTGTACTATTAAAATATGGTATATTAAAAAACAAATTTTCCTTAACTGAGATGCTACATATTCTTCTCAACTCTTCCTGATACAAGGTATCCAAATTCCAGTCATAGTTTGAACCATTCTTCGACAGTAAGTTAGTTTCTACCACAATACGCAGATAATGGTTTTGAACTATCGGCAAAATCTATTTACGGAAATAAGATTTCGACCTATTTTCTTCCTTTACTATTTTATATTCATCGCTTTTCGTTCCACAAACATTAGAGATTCAAATTTAACGCTGCATAATCAACGTCTATATACCTCGGAATTTTTCCACTAAGCGGAAGTTGTCTGTCACAATTGCTTGTACCTGATAATAAATTCTTTGCAATTTTAAACTTAAATTGTTACAATTGATTATGTTTTTAAATATAATTAAAGTGACTGAAAAATATAATACCTATCTAATTTTCTAGTTAAAGCAGGTACAAGAAAATCGTGTTTTTAAACGCATTTAACTATCTCTCTCTCTTTAATGAATGCATATGAGTATATATTATGCTTAAAATCAAAGTTCGGATGTTCCATCTTTTTAAACTTTTTGCAATGTTTCAGCGCGATTTTTCGGACAGGTTTGAAACACGAATAGAAAAGGACGTAATCCTCATCGTTTGGAGAACGTCTGCAATATAAATTAGCTGTTTTAAATGTTTATATTTCTGGTTAAATTGCGTGCTTTAAAAGATTCATATTCTAAACTTTCCAAATAAGATGAACGATGTTGTAAACCAATGTGTTTTCACGTCAACTGAATGTAGAGAGTGACAGATGCGGCTGCTTCGTAATCTAAGAGAATCATCTATAAGTTAGAGTACAGTTATAGACTACACTCTCTCTCTCTCTCTATCTCTCTTCTAAAAATGCAAAGGCTGGAAAATAGTTGAAGTTAAATGGCAATGAGACAGGGAACAACGTCTAGGAAAACCCTAACTGGTAATTTCTTTTCATATAAAATTGTAAACCTTTAGAATAAGCTGCCACGGGATGCAATATATAGCCAAACTATAGATACTTTTAAGACAAAAACAGATACCATTATACATACACTCAGCTATTAAATTGTAAATATAATGGAATCGATAAGTATGTGTATAAATAGAAATAAGTATAATAACACGATTATCAAGATATAAATGCACATTTTTCTAATGAAATTAAAATATGGAATCAATATAGATAATTATATAAAATTAAATGGCGAGGTTTGAACATCAGAACGTATTGTAATTATTTCCTATAGAGAACCTGTATGATTATTTGTTTTGTCATCATTGTTGATGTGTTTAATGATAATTTCGATATTATTGTTTAGCTAGTTAGATTTCAAAAGCTTTACTGTCAAAAATTCCTGGTTGAGCTCTATCTTTCAACTGAACCAGGTATCTTTTATGTTTTCCGTACCTTTGTGGCAGGTGGGAGAAGATGGCGGGGTAGAGCGTTCAACTTTACTCTTCATTTTTCTCCTTCTCTGAGTATTTTTGTGTGTACATATTAGGATAAGTAACTTACACAAGTACCTTCTTGGCATGGACCGAAAGGTCTTTTAAGGTGCTTATTTTCTTTGTAACTCCTTGTAACTCTCTCTCTCTCTTCAGCTTATTTCATTGACCACAGAGTCTAGATAAATGATGAAAGCCATATGTACAAAACAGGGAATGTTTGTGCTGCATCAGAAAAATTAGGTAAAAAACAGTAAATTCAATAAATTATATGGTTATAATTTTTTCCTGCAATCAATTTTCATTTTAATGGTTTATAAAAACGAAACAAAATTCAGTGAACAAATAAGAATTGCTATGTGAATTATTTGGGGCTAAAAAAGAATTTCTATCCAATAAGCAACAAATCGGGACTAGGCGTGATTAGTTAGGCAAATCAGAACTTTATTTAACATAATTTGGTTATATATTTACGGTATTAGGTGATATTACCCCTATTTAATAGTATAAATAATCCTACCTAGTAATCATTTGTCACTCATTGGGGAGAGATTCCTTTTTAGCCCAAAATATTATGCATAGAAATTTCTATTTTTTCAATGAATTATGTGTTTTTTTTTAAACCATTAAAATATAATTGATTAAATGTACCTTGTATTTTTTACAAAGCAGTAAAAACTTTGTGGATTAATTATTATATTAAGAATAAAAAATAAAGAAAGTGATGGATGGAGGGGGATATATGCAGCAATGCATTTCCTAAATCTAGTTTTGCCAGAATTTTGTAGTAAAGGAACATATTTGGCAAGTAACATATATTAGGAGAAGTTTACACTAGAAATGAAAATGTGCAAAATTAAATAAATAATTATTTCTGCGGCCGAAGTTAAAATTTATGCGAATTTTTTCAAAACTATCTTTAATCGATAATTTTAAATCATTCCCTTAATGCACTAGAACATAATAAATTCATTTAAAGATAAAGTCAAGGAGACTTTTATCGCCTAATCAACTTACTGATTCGCAGCGCTCGATTCACGGCTAAGAATCTGTTTCTTCAGCTAGCAAGTCAATCCATCATCCCAAATGTTATCACGAATAAAGTTCCCATGTTCGATTGTTCATAACAGGCGCATATATCTTTAAATATATTATATTTTTTTTACGCGGAGAAAGTAAAACCAATGCATAATTCCAACTCTAACCTATGGAGAAAAATCCTGGAACCCAACAAAACAAACACATTAAAATTTGAACAACACAAAGAGATGATGAACGGCATTGTCATGGGGATAAGATGGCGTGAGAGAAAATCAGCCATTTGGATACGTGAAAAAAACAAACTTATTGGCCATTGGACATAACAAGTTAGGAAGTATAGAGTAGTAGAGCAAAAGTAAGAGAGTATAGTGGTGAAGGGCTTTTGACAAGGATAGTAAAGGTAAGTTTAGTATAAGTTTGAAGTAGGTATATTCCCCTGGAGGAATGGCATCTCCAGCAAAGGTAGGTAGTATAGTAAAAATAAGAAACCTGAAATCGAGTTCTGTAGGCTATGTGGCAAAATTCCAAGAGGATAGATGGACCAGAGAAAATACCAATTCAACTCTATTTGATAAAGGATGAATGATAAAAAGGCCAAAACCAGTGTAGAGAATTTATTCAAAAATATACTAAAAATATGAAACAAATGCACAAGACCGACAGAAATAGAGATATAAAAAAAGGTTTATTTCAACAGTGGGTGGCAAATGCCTGAAATGATGATGATGATGATGATTTTAGTCTAATGTGTCTTAAGAGTAATTGTTTTATTGATTTAAAGTGTAATTTGCCAAACATGAAGCTGTATCAGTGCGTAATGGGAGGAAAATAGAGATTATTTTATTTTCAACGAGATAAATAATGAAACTCTGAACTTTGAGAGGTGAGGCATTTATTGAAAGGGGCTTATTACCTCATTATGTGTCGTAATAAAAGGGGTGTTAGCTGTGTGTGTGTGTCTGCATGTGATGGAAAGAGAGAGGATGCCACTTCTCGGACACGCCCAACATAGTTTCTAAGGCTTGGAAATTCACTAGATTCGTTGAGAAACGGAAACAACAAAAGTATGACAATCATCGACCATTATAAAACCAAGAAGGGGGAGGTATTAACCAGGATTTAGTTCTGAAGTTAATATTCAGGCAGAGCGAATCCCCAAAGTCTCATATACTTTATTATCTCTAATTGCGGGAGCACTCATTAAACCTAGGGAAAGTATATATATTGTTAATGTCTTATAAAATGCACCTGAAGCATTTAAGGAGTGTAGTTAAGTAGTTGATATCAAGCAACAGACTTTATGATCCAGCAAATTTATATTGCAAAAAACATTTAGACAGGAACAAAATCTACCCGAAACTAACCTATTTCTATTATTTTTGTATTGGGTCGAACAAAATGCTAAAAGTTTGGGCCTTTTTATAATAGACTGGAATATGCAGGTGAAAGATTATTAAATGCAGATTAAATTTGGATATATAGAAATAACAGTCGCTGTAGAATGTGGTTACTATCATATTTTTCCTAATAAAAATATAGTGTAAATATATGTCAATTTATATAACTATAAGCATACTCACAGTTTACAAACCACACAACTTAGCAACCCACAGATTAATCTGAATAATCATAAAGTGAAAAAACGGGGTATATATCATAGGAATATTTTAATAATTATAATTTAAACCTCTGCATAATATTTCAATACATGAAGAGAGTATAAACAGAAAGAAAGAGAGAGTGGCATGAAGAGGTCAGCGAGAGAAGCAGGGAGGGGTTGAGAGAGATTGGGATGGAGAGAAAGAGATGGGTAAGGAGAGGGGCAGGGAAATTTGAGAGAGAGTCAGAGAGAAAAAGATAGGCAGGTAGAGGAGTAGGGAGATGTTTAGAGGGAGGGATAGGGAGAATAAGAAAGGGGAGTGAGAGACGGAGAGAGCTACAAGGAGCTACAAGGTTAAGAAGTACTCTAGAAGACCTTACGGTCCATTCAGAGAGGGTACCTTTGGACAAGCAATCGAGCAGGCACAGTTCTGCTTAACGGCTAACGTGACCAAACGGCCACTTTTCAAGACTTTGTCCAGTCTTGACTTGAACTGTTTAACATAATTGCTGTTGACAACTTCCCCTGGAAGTGCGTTTCAGCTACCACAGATGTTGTATGTGATAAATCTCCCACACAGATTTCTGTGGTAACGCTTCAGCTCAAGCTTGTAGCCCTGATTTCTAGTTCTGTTCTCATGGAGTTGGAAAACATCAGTGTAGTCTACATTGCGGAACTCTCGAAGTATTTTAAACACTTCGATAAGCTGACCACGCATTCTCTTAGTCTCCAACAAGAACAAATCTAATTCCCTTAATCTATCGTCGTAACTTTTGTGTCTGATAGAGGAAATCAGTTTGGTCGCCTTGGCTCGCACAGGTTCAAATCTCCTGACATCCTTTCGAAACGAAGGACTCCAAAATTGTAAGGCATACTCAAGGTGAGATCGGACAAGTAAATTGTAAAAACAGAGTACTATTTACTTATTTCGATATCAAAACTGTCGCTTTATATAGCTTAACAACCTATGGGCCTTTTTCTCCGCCTCTATGCACTGTTTCGAGAACTTAAGCTAACTAGTGATTGTTACACCCGAGTTTTTCTCGGTACCAGTGTGTTCGAGAGCAGTGCCTTAAGGATATACCGTGATTGGTGGTTTCGTTGGCCGATATGCATTAGTTTGCATTTGTTCACGTTAAAAGGCATTTGCCACGTGCCCGTCCACTCTCCAATCTTCCGGAGATCTTCTTGTAGGCGAGCAGTGTTTCCTTCCTTTGCAACGTTCATACCAAGCTTGGTATCGTCGGCAAATTTAGAAATCTTTGCAACCATGTCACCATCCATGTCGTTAACATAGATGATGAAAAGTAGTGGTCCCAGGACAGAACCTTGGTGTACACAGCTATTGAAGGGCAGCCACTTAGAAGCCTGTCCATTCAGCACCACTCGTTGCCGTATGCCACTTAGCCAATTCACTATCCAACCTGCTACCTTTTCGTCTATGCCTAGCGCATACACTTTCCGAAGGAAGCGGCGGTATGGTACCTTATCGAAGGCTTTTTAAAAGTCTAAATAGATAACATCCACAGCTTTATCCCGATTATGCTCACTGAAAATGAAGTGGAAGTATTCCACAAGGTTCGTGAGGCATGACCGTTGCCTTCGGAAGCCGTGCTGAGAACTCCTTAGTAGCAGGTTCGACTCTAAATATGACGTGATTTTGACAACCATGATGCTTTCCATTAGTTTCTGACTATTAAGGTTAAGCTAATAGGTCGGTAGTTCGATGGCAAGATAGGCTCTCCCTTCTTGAAGATATGAGTCACCTCCGCTTCACGCCAGTCTCTAGGAACGCATCTGGTCCTTATTGACATGTTGAAGTTTGTGCTTAGATGTTGTGACACTTTATCATCCTCTTTTTTCCACACTTTAAGTAGAAACCTGTCTGGACCAGGGGACTTATTCGTTTTTAGATCAGTGATCTTTTTTCTACTTCTCCTTGGGTGATGTCCATTTCCTCCAGCTTTTCCCCCAAGTAAGAATCCGTGGACTTGGGGGTGGGACCACACTCTTCAGTAAACACTGAAGAGAAGTATTCGTTGAAGAAGCAAGCATTTTCTGCATCTGTGTGCTTTAATGCCCCCCTCCTCATTCACTAAAGGGACAGTCGTACGATGGATTGGTTTACGGCTATTTACATAACCAAAGAGCTCCTTGGGATTCTCCTTGCAAAGTCAAGCCACTCGGAGCTCCTCGGCACGCTTAGCCGCCCTTATACTGGACATCAATCTCCTAGCTATCCCACGGTAGTCGTCAAAGTCACCAGAGATCTTTGATTCCCGGTACACCGTTCTTTTCTCCCTTAGCAGTTGACCAATTTCTCGATTAAACCACTTTAGTTAAACAGAAGACCGACGAAGGCTTTTCAAAGGGATGAACCGTGATTGAAGACTCATGAACCTAGTTTGGAATCTATTCAACATCCTTGCATACTTCTAGCCTCGCATTAGTCAATCCAGCACGAAGACCTGCAAAGTCTGCTCTTTCTCAGATCAAGTTTCCTCTATTTACCAGTCGCAAACTCTACCTTGGGGATCTTGAATATTTACCTGAGTAATTGGTAATAACTGCCACCGAGCTTTTTTCCTACAGAGAGATCCTCAACGATGTCATCCTCAGAGGTGAAAACCAATTCAAGGGATTATTGCCTCTCGGCGGCTCTCTCACCCATTGAGTCAGGAACTCGTTGTTCACGAACTCCAGGTGGAGAGAAAGAGTGGCATAGAGGGGGGGAGAGGTCAAGAGAGAGCAAGGAGCGAGGCGAGATATAGAATGGAGAAAGAGAGCGGGAGAGCGAGAAGAGGATGAAATAGAAAGATTGGGAGGGAGAGGAGGGAATAGAAAGATTGGGAGAAAAAGGATGGAGATGTAGGGAGTGAAAGTAAATATGAGAGAGAGAGGAAGGGAGGGAAGGAAGAAGAGCAAGAAGAGGAAGGAAAGGAGGAGAAGGAGGAGAGGAAGAGAGAGAGAGAGAGAGAGAGATATGTGGAAGTAAAATATTTCATGTTTGCTAGTATATCGCCATTCTGCTATCAGATGATAATCAACGCAAATCACAACCGGCCATAATTTTGGAATTATGGGTTGCTACAACTTACTGCACACCTCCACACACACAAATAATGTCTACCTAAATCGGGCTCCCTTCTGGTAGCTAAATCTTAGCAGAGGTGTAATAAACAAAGTTTAGTGAAGATAAATATCACGCACACCTTCCTCCACTACGGAAATAAAAAAAAATTTACTAGTGCAATTTTGTATGTTTCTAAGAATGATGTTCGTTGTGATTTTAGGTACTTTACTCGAGAGAATTTGCAATTAAGGAAATGTTTCCACAATTTACTTTTCCCTCCCTCTTTAATCCATATATTATGGAAATGTTTAAAATCTCCACTTATTTTTTTCAAATAAGTTGGTAGCCATTACTACTCTCTTGCCAATTAAGGTTGTCGAGTCTCAAATAAGAAAACCATCGTAATTAATGCGCACATTAAACCAGTAAAATATTATTTCCACTTAAAATTCCTTGGAAGAGAGGGCACTGGGAGAAAACGAGGGACTATTCGAAGCCACACTCCTCACAGAAACATTTTAGAGATCAGTGTCTTAAATTAAGAGCGTTTATCATGTAAACGCACCTAGGTTATCATATACTTATCCACAGATTTTATGTACAAGAAAATTTAAAGTTACGCCAACGGTCGTTATTGAGCGAGCTACTGTTAGCAGATTAAGGGCCTATTCTTAGGTAGTAGAGACATTAAAAAAAGGTCACCCTGGTAGTCACCTACTTCAAGGCGGTCCCCGTTTTTCTTTTTTATTTTGGTAAAAACATTGTAACTATTCGGCCGATTCTACAGAAATTTGAAACCCTTATGTTGTTTTACATTCTCTTTCGAATAATATAATTAAAAGTAGCAAGGGAGGGAGAGGATCGGACTTCGGCAGGAATAGCATACCAGAGTCTAGGAGCAAAAACTGAGAAGGAACGGTCACCCATCGAGCAGAGGACAGAACGGGGAGTATTCAGGATGGGACCGAGGTTAGACCGGGATGCCCGAGTAGTTTGATGACGAGAGAGGGCAGACGAGAGATAAGGAGGAGCCTCGAGGTTAGACCGGGGTGCCCAAGGAGTTTGACGACGAGAGAGGGCAGACGAGAGATAAGGAGGAGCCTCGAGGTTAGACCGGGGTGCCCGAGGAGTTTGACGACGAGAGAGGGCAGACGAGAGATAAGGAGGAGCCTCGAGGTTTAGGGCCTTGTAGCTAAAGAGAGTATAGCCAAATTTACATTCACGCCGAGCATCCTCGCAAATCCGGTGTTTGCCCGACTCCACTCAGCTCGACACAAAATTTCTCCTCATCACATTCAGGCACAACATTTTCTCTATTGAAGGGAGGTTTCCGAACACGAAGTATACACACCAACAATTTGTGTCATATGTTGTATTTACACAACTTATTTAAAAAGGTAATATTAAACAAGTTTATAATTACCTCGCTTACGGCAACTCTTGTCGTGACGCCAGCCTCTCCAACCCCTTATTTTTTGGGGGGCAATTATTTCTCTTCCCCTCTTCAACTCCTTACTGTTTCTGTGTTTGTATATTTATTTTTCTTTCTTCATTTCATTTCCATGTATTAGTTTTCTCGTATATGTTATTATCACGTATCTCTCGTTTCCCTTCATTATATTTGCTTCATTCTCTCTCTACCTCTATTTCACTCCCTTTCGCTCTCAGTCTCTATATTTCCCTCTATCGCTCCTATCCTCCAAACCGTTATAATCTTCCTCTTTTTCTCCCTCGCTCTCTCTCCCTCGTGTTTGTTCCGGTATATTCCTTTATATATACCTTCTTCTACAACATTTACCTACACTTACGCTTACTCCTCTACCACTCCTCTCTCCCCACACCTCATTCTCTCTTCATCTTTTGCTTACTCTTTTATTCATTTTGATATCTTTCCGCACATCATTCTCTCTCATACATCACATGCGCTCTCTCTCTCTCTCTTCTTACCTTATACCCACTTTTATTCTTCCTATTTCTCCAATCCTACCACCACCTGTGCAGTCTCACTCCAATCCTTTTACCCTTCTTTTTCCCGCCCCTTTGTTCACCCTTTTCATTCTTCCTTCTCTATCTCTCTTATCTTTATACTCAATTCATTTCTCTTTCCATTTTTATTCCTCATCTTCCGCAGTTTCTTCTAATATACTAATTCCTATTTATTCCTTCTTAGAGAAAGGAATGTCGGTTAACCTATTTAAAAGGTAACTGAATCCCTTGATAGAATTCCTTCATTCACGTGTTGGGGCGTCAGCCTTGCCCCGACGCGAGCCTTTTTGCCAGGATCAGCGCAAATTAGCGCAACAACCTCAAGTCCATGGTGTCAATAATCCTCACTTGTCCAGGAACGGAAAAAATCATTGGCGCAGATGGGATTGTACACCCTCATCTACTTTATCTACCACATGTTAAGGACGGTGATTATCAACGCCAAATACATTGCCTTTCTCTCGCGTAGCCTCCAATTCCCAAATATTAATGTCGGCATGCACCAATCCCCCCGTATATTACCATTCTCACTTTCCCTATTTATTTACCACAGTGTTATGATCGGCGCGCATCAATACTACAAATACTCTCCTCCTTCAAACCACACATACACGAATAAGTAATTCATCGTAAGTGCACATACCTACACGAGGACGACATCGCTCCGTAGAAAGGGTTCCGTGCACGGGATCATCCCTCATATTTAGCTGATGTCAACATCGCGCGCGAAGAGAGTGAGGGAGAGCGATAGTGGCTGTGAATGATAACCTTGATAATAATAACAGTATCAATAGAATTACTACTACTAATATTAATAATGTTTCTTTAGTTTTTATTTTGCCCCCGTTCAGTATTTTTATGTTGTTTCTTCTTTCACCATTTCTGAATAAAATATCATAATAATAATTATACATATCATAAGAAAAATACTTTGTGCTAATGTGTATTACCGCATATAGTGGGGTGAAATATATATTTGTACAACTTAAAAATTCAATTTTAATAGACTTCCAACCCATCAAAGTCCATAGAATTTACACAATAGAAGTATATTTATGTAAAGTTAAAAGATCTGTGCCTAAAAAAGGCCGGAAACAAAATTGCTATTCAGTAAATTTGAAATTAACGAAAACAGGTGAAGAAAGTATTAGTACACCCTATTTCTAGATCCTGTTGAACAAATCTAATATAATTGTCATGTCTTGCTCACCGAGGTTTCGAAGCATGGCATACAGGACATTGCCTGGACCTGAGCTGGTGTCCGCGAATGAAACGAGAAAAGAACGCAACTCAGTCAACGTAAGCCTGTCGTTCAAGTGTTCTCTGCCTTCAGAAGTAAAGTCCAGTCGATGGCCCTCAGTGACATCACGACGTACTTTAAATACTGGCCAAAGAATATCTTGGCTATATAATGTGAAGAAAGGGGCCGCTTAAAACTCTCCCACGGACGCGGGATCCGAGATTGCTGTCCAATTCTACTCAAGAACAGAAGTAGTGTCTTGTGCGAACTTGCCTCGCTTTCATACCTTTGAAAGAGGGGGTTTTCCGTTAAGTCAAGACATCCATGCCTGTTAGTAAGAGCGGCAGACGTGGTTCGAAATATAAGAAACCTAGCCTAAGCTCGGTGAAATACACCAACTGTGAATTCGTTCGGGCGTCACTTATAGCGCTTGTAGGTATATCGCTTCTGTCGGAAGACCCTCTTACACTTGACCGACCACCAAGCAACCGGATAGCGTGAAAAATAACAAGGCGTTCTAGGTATAGATGTTAGCCCCCACAGCGATGAGGTTGCTGGTAAAGAGCTCAACGGCTTCCTTTACTGACCTGAACTCTTCGACTGGGATAAAGATTTTAGCCTCGTTAGAATATACTGTTTTCAAGCACCGCCAAGGAGGTTTTTAGGCGGCAACGGCCTAGAAAGTGATAGTTGAATGAGAAAGTGGTTAATACCATGAAGGTCATCGAACAACTTCAACCCCAAATTAGGCTGTGTGCATCTAGAGAGCACATAGACAGATTGCGGGCAGAAAATGAAGCGTTTCTCGGGAAATGATGCGTAAACTCAGAAACATTTAGGATATCTATTTCTATCTCTTCGAACATGTCGAAAAGGACCTGACCCCAGAAATTGATCATGTAGCCCTCCAGAGGGAATGCCTACCCTAACACGATGCTTAGAATATTCCCGCGTTAAAGGCGGTAGCGGTAAGATGTATACATAATTTACAATATACCTCCTATCTTGGTGTAGATGCACTACCATTACTCGAAAAGAGGCATTTATAGCAAAATAAAGGACAGAAACTTCATGCCGCGTGTAAATCGCGCATCTTTCTGCCCCGCACATTCTCTGGTGGGAGAGTCGCAAACCCCTTATATCCCGGTAGTGTTAGCTGGGAGCAGTTGTCCATAGTGGTATCCTACAGTAAAAATAGCTAAAGGGCAAAGAGAAGTCAAACCTCTGCAGATATTTCAAGTTTTTTTGGAGTTCAAGGCAATCCCAATGAAGGAATATACCCTCCGGGCCTAGTTAGGGGGAGATACAAGAGCCTCTTTTAAAGAGAAGACCATTATGGAAATGGTTTTACTATTCTCGCAGGCAAAACTCCGAGCGTTCATGCCCGAAAAAAGCGCTAAAGGCGCTGTCGCCTTCGACAACTTATCGGAGGAGGTTGGGCTCGCTATGCAATTCTTTACATTTACTATTAATATCCAAATGTACTATCGCTGCTATAAGATGGAGGAGTACTTGATGCGTGACTGCACTAAGAAAGATACAGTATGTTCTGAGTGCAGACAGAAGAATCACGAATGGAAACAGTGCAAGGAAAGTACTAAAAAATGCGTGAAATATCATGGGCCACATAGTACTATGGCAATGGCATGTCCCCCCAAAAAGGAGATAATAGAACGAAAGGAAAGAGAAGCGAGAAACGAATAAGAAACGAGAAGAAATGCAACTTACGCAGGAGTGGCTAAAGCAACTGTGAAGCAAATGCAGGAAGCACATACCCATCTAACTGTGCCACAAGACACATCAAAAGAAGTGCTCACATGCATACTCTATGCCTATGTGATGAATATTGGGAAACCGGGCACCTTTGCTACCACACTCAATAAAATGCTAGAGAAAATGGAATGAAGAAGATGTGGTTCCCTGACAACCCCCCTTAATCTGAAATCGTTAAAATCAACGTCACATTAGCGTCGGCACCAACGAGCAATGAGGAACACACTATTGAAGAGAACGCAATTTCAAACAAATCAGTGCAAAGTAATGAAGGAGACAAAATAGTACGCATGGAAGCACAGGAATTAAAACTTTAAGTCTACATCGATGAATGCTTTCCCCTACCGAGAGGCAAGAAACAGGACAACACCATTAAAGCAATTAAAGAAGGAAAATTCAAATGGCTATTCAAAGGAAAGATAGGAGAAGAAGACAAGGAAGAAGTACAAAAACTCTTAGTGGGGGATAAGATTCGAATATACCCAGGCGACTGCGTTACTCTCTGCCATTCTACATTTCAAAGTATGCAGAATTGTAGGTTTAAAGGCAACGAAGCAGAACCCAACAAGAGATACACCCGCCAGAAGTCCAAAGATCTCTAGACGACCAAACTTAATAAACAATAGAACCAGAAAGGAGAAGATAGCTCAGCATTCTGAAAATCAACACTCAAGATGGATCAGTAAAACATCGATATTAGGAAATAAGTTCAGAGAGATCGATCCAGACATAATATTAATATCAGAACACGGAGTGAATCCAGAAGAGAAAACAATGAAATTGTTCGATTACACCGTCATAAATCCGAACCTTTCAGGCAAGCGTCATGACGGGGCGGCCATAGCAATCAGAAGAAGGATGAAGTTAAAAGAAGTTAATAATTTGCATGAAGCATACTTTGCCGTAAAAATTGAAACGAAATTAACGCCAATAATAGTAGCCATGGGATACCAAGCACCAAGAAAAAATTACCTTCTACTGCACAACCTATTTAAAATCTTTGGCACAGGTTTCCCAACCATCATTAAGGGAGACCTCAATGCCAGGTGCAGTGTAAATGGATACCGCTCCAGAAACAATAGAGGAGCTAACTTAGAAATGATATTGGATAGAAACTTTTTCAAGGGAATAAGGCCAGATTTTCCAACATATGTCATAGGCAACGCGGCTACAAAACCAGACGTCGTGCTAAGTAGCTTCAATATGCCATACAACATTCACATGCAAACAGTTATCTTTGCATGTAGCGACCATGTTGGAACACATTTGCTCATGAATCAATACCAGGTACAGGTACCGGTACCGGAGAGGAAGGACTACAAGAGAGCAAACTGGGCAGGTTACAGACAAGATCTTAGTAAATTCGTCCCGAAGGATCTCATTGATGATAACCTGGAAGATATTGATGAGGAGAACTCAAGATTAACAAGAACGATCATTGAGGCGGACGAAAGATATATACTTAAGATAAGATACCGTACTCTTCCACATTCTCGATGGACAGAGGAAATGAGGAGAAATAATAGGCCACTAAGAGGAATACTAGACCAAATAATTCTCCATGGACCAAATAGAGAACGATTGAAAGAAATCAGAAGACGGAGAGAAGAACTGAGGTATCTCATATAAGAACAGCAAAGCCACATATGAGATAGCCTAATACAGAAAATAGACGAAGAAAAAAGACCAAAAGAAAACTGGAGACTAATAAATAAACTTAAAGGCATGCCCCCGAGAGAAAAGTAACAATTAAGAATGAACGGGGAGAAAAGATCCAAGAAAAGAGGACCACAGAAGAACTTTTTCGTAATCACTGGAAATCAGTGTTCTCCATAACACCATAGGAGGACGAAGACTTCAATCCAGAGAGAGACGAATTGGTCCACATACTCTTGCGAGAAAACATTAAGAGGATCACTCCAGCACCAAGCGTAGAGCGAGAAAGAGAGGAAATTCTGAGTATAGGGGCCTACATAACAACAGAAGAGATCAAAGGCGTAATACAATCATTCAAACAGAAAGCGCCAGGCCTCTCAGGAATAACCAGCATTAATCTTAGCAAGGCACCTAACATAATCATCATAGCATTAAAGAATATTTTTAACGCGTGCTTAAACATCGGTTACTTCCCTGATAGCTATAAACTAGCGGAAATGATATTCGTCCCAAAGCCAGGAAAACCACCAACCCCCTTCAGCAGTTACCGGCCAATATCGCCATTGAACTTAACAGAATATCTTGAAGAAAATGACCATTATAGTGACTATCAGTTCGGATTCAGAAGAGACAGAGACACCACAATGGCACTTGGCATAATAACAGAAAAAATAGCAAAGGCCCAAGCAGAGAATAACTACATCGATCTGGTCCTGAGAGATGTAGAAAAAGCCTTCGACAAAGTCTGGGTCAGAGGACTGCAATATAAGATCTCAAATATCCAGATGAATAGCAATCTGCAGAGAATTCTCGGCGATTATTTTACAGAGCGAAGAGCATATGTGAAGCTCAATGGTTATTCAGGACCAGAATTAGAATTGGAAGCTGGGGCCGCAGGGAGGCTGTCTCAGTCCCACGCTGTATTCAATATACACAGCAGACCTGCCCCTACCAATAATTCCTGGTTGCCTAAACATACAGTTCGCCGACGACATAAGCCAACTCGTCGTCAGTCCGAAAACGAACGTACGCTTTCAGTCAAGGACAACAGCTTTAGAAATCAGCAACATCAACAACTACGAAAGAGATTGGAATATAAGGACGAACAGGAGTAAATTTTCAATATTCCAAATCTCCAAGAACAAGACAGCTGAAATTGTAGTTGAAGATCAGAACTACAGATATCATAGTGAGGCCAAAGTGCTAGGACTCAACATACTCGTAACAAAAAGAGGCTATAAGCAACATATAACGGAGAGGAATAACAAGGCGATTCCGATGCTTAACCTACTGTACAATCTAAGAGGGTTAGGCATGAAAAATAAAAGAAAAGTCTATCTTGCACTAGGAAGAGATGTACTTCTATACCCGCCAACCCCTATCAACAGTGAAACGGGGACCAAAAATTGGAACTCCAGAAAATATAAAATAAACCTCTCTACCAAATCACCAACACACGTAGGAGAGAGAAGAGAAGACTACAGGATCTACACCAAGGAGCAGGATTAGAAACGCTCAATATCAACATCAGGAACAGGGTGAAGAAAATATGGAGGAAAATAGACGATCTGCCTCTAATATTTGCAGAGCATACGAACACCAGAGCTGGAGTCCCCTTCAACACTCGATTTCGAAGCTGTAGACAACAGCTGAGAATCGAGAAGTTTCCCTGTTTACTTAAGTAGAAATTTAAAAAGACAGAAGGAACAAGCATAACGATAAAGATATTTACCCGACGATATACAAATCCAACCAATGAAATAACCAACCAAGACACCAAATTGATATTCTACTAAGATAACCGACTTTAAACAACCTAAGTAGGAAGAAACAACCGATTAAGAAGACAACACAGATCAAAAGTGTAACCAGAAATAATGCAAACAAAATTAACATAAAGTGTAAGAAGTGAACTATATTTAAAAGTTCAATAAAAATGATAGTGAAGTGAAAGTTTAGAGTAGAACAGAAATAAAACGAGCATAGTTAACTAAAAGTGTAATAAGTGAGCTATACTATTAAAAAGTTGAAAAAATCATAGTGAAGTGGAAGTTAATAGTAAATCAAGTGAACAAAGTTAAATTAAAGTAAAAAGGTTATAACAACAAGAGAAAGTGAATCAAAGTAAGGAAAGTAAAAACAAGTAATATAACAATACATAAACAAAGCTCAGAGCTAAGAAGACTCAAAACGACATGGATGCTACAATAAACACATGAATAAAAGATGAAAAGAATAAGGGAACAGAGATTAGGTGGTCATCCCGCTTCTGTATTAGGAACATAGGTGCTAAAGTGTGAGAAAGGAAGTAAGCATGATGAATGATGAGTAAATGCATGATGGTGGTTGGGAATCCATGTTAATCAGCAGGCCCCCCTTGTCCCTTGGGCAATGGTATTCCACCCTTTTCACCTTTGATTACCGAGGTTGCTTAATCCTCCTCCTCACCAGTCTGTCTTCTTTTAACTCAAAACTTTCCGTCTCCCACAGCTATAAACCCTCTTCTAAAGCTTGTTTCGGACTTCCCATTAAGCACTTCACTATCGGTTCACTTGAACTGAGAGTCAGAAGTGTGGGGAGTTTCTCCAAGAGAAAGTCGTTCGCAGGCCTCCTCCTCTTCTGTGCCCTCCCCGATCGTGGGAGCGGTACAGAGGGGAGGAGTAACCGTAAGCCGTACCTTTTCTCCCCCTAAAAAAAAGGATTGTGTAGTAAACTGCAGAAAACTCATGGCATAATCGCTCCTGGCAACTATCTTCGAATTCGATAAAAGAAGAAAAGTTGAAGAGCTTGGACGCATGGATATTGAGCACTCAAAAGACAGCTTAGGCTACTTTCGCTTTCCAAATCCTGACCTTTCGGAGAAGAAAGAATATCAGAGAATTACAAGAGTATTTCCCACATCGATCTTTACAGAAGAAAGCTTCCTCTGCAACGCCACCTTTTCCCTTACAGGGGGACTTAAAAAGAGATTTACTACCAGGTGGTCATAATTAACTCTATGGCTACCTAAACTCGTCACCCTCTCCGCTCTCGCTTTCTAAGGCGTAGCCGTGTGTACTGTCATTCATAACCTAGTCCGAACTATGCCCATCATGAGACAAGGCATAATTCGCAGCAGTTGGGAAGGCAGGTTTTTGGACTAGCCCACTGTAGAACCTTTCGTCAAGGCACCCTGGACAAGAGGCGATGCTGCAACCGTTGGGGAAGATTTCTTTCTATCCCTGATGGACCGGCAGTGATCATAGATGGACAAAAAACCATTTCTATGTGAGCTGGACGCAGCCTTAATACCCAAACTCTAGAAGAAGCGGCACCCCGGGTGGTGGTAGTTGATTCAATCATCCCCCATCATCAAGTCCGCCATGAGTCATCCTTCTAGAGGGCCTCCCCTGGTCCATCATATAATTTATCCATCATCTTCATCCATTCAGATATACCGACTAGGCTCAACATCGTGGGGGCAGGGGGATCATTCTTATTTTTCATTTGAAAATGTAACATACTTTTATCCCATGCAAATTAATAGGTACAAAGAAAAAAAAAACACAAAGAAGGATGCTTTAATGAGCCACAATGCACGACCGTGAAGAGCGAAGAGGGTCCTACTTCGCATCCTTCCTGGCCGGGAGAAACCAACTCGCGAATTGGCAGTAAGGACTATCTACGCAAATATTGGAGTCATACTCCTTAGACTAAAAGACCAGCACAGCGGTTATGTGGCGCTATGCGACACATAAAAGGATCTAGATCTCCTCTTGAGGCGAAAACGCCGCCAAAAAGTTGGAAAATATCGGACTCGTACCTCGGACACCTCCGAACGTACAAAGGAAAAGATCTGGATTGTCATTCGATATACTGTTCAAAATAATATGTAGCTATTTACAATATTATTTATATTATTATTATTATTATTATTGTTGTTGTTGTTATTGTTATTATTATTATCATTATTATATTATTATGTTATTATATTTAAATTGTTTATATTATTATTATCCTATGTTTCGATGAGTATATTATATTTTGCCAAAAAATAAATCTGAACATAAATATGTGGGGAGATTTTTTATGTACTTTTGTTACATATGTATTACTATAAATGATTATTGCATCCTTACGTCTTTATCTACAGATGATGAGGAAATTTTGAGAGTAATTCCACTGCCGATGAAGAAGTAATGGAAGGAAATACATCAGATGAAGCTCCTACATCGGCACATGACAAAAATATAAAGACTCTAAACTTTCAGCTCCTTCTGCATATGCCAAGAGACATGTTGTGTTGGGGAGCATGATGAGCGCATTTTCATTATTCATTGATGATTTCATAATTATAGAGATAATAAGATGTACAGAAGCAGAAGCTCGCAGCAAATTCAATGATGAATCATGGACCGTAACTAAGGAAGAAATATATCATATACTAGCAATAATCTACGCTAGAGGACTTATTGCTAAGGGATAACCACTTGCTTTTCTATGGTCAAAGGTTTAGGGGCCTCGTTTCTTCTCCATGACTATGTCAAGAGATAGATTCAAGCAACTTCTTCGATTTTTACTTTTTGATTTGAGATCTACCAGAAGTCGAAGAATTCAATCAGATACATTTGCTCTTTTTTCTACCATATGGATCAGATTTATTAAAAATTTTCAATCATGTTACAGACCTGGGACAGTTATAACTGTCCACTAAGTCCAGAAGCCCCTTCACCCAATATATGGCAAACAAACCGGATAAATTTGGAATCAAATTCTGGCTTGCTGTAGACTCAACGTTCCATTACTTGCTGAATGGATTTCCTTATCTAGTAAAAAAAATGTTCATCGTCCCCCAAATCAAAGCTTATCGGAATATGTAGTAATGAAATTGGTAAGTTCTTTTTTTAATTAAAGGTCTAAATATCACACGTGATAACTTTTTTAATTTGGTGAAGCTTGTTTAGACATTGCAGACCAGGAAAACGAGTATCGCTGGAATGATGAATCGAATTCGGCGCGAAATACCAACAAGCATCATAAATAAGAAACAACCACTACACTCATCCATTATTTTGAATAATTGTGACATGACACTAACCGTGTACTAAAGAAGACATTCTAAGATTGTACTGATTTTAGGTACTGTGCACAAGACAGTATATATTGACAGTGGTACAAAGAAGTTGCCAGAGTCTGTGTCACGTATTATAATAAAACGAAATCTGGCGTTGACAATTTTGACCAGATCCAGACTGTACACCACTAAAGTAGCTTCTCGGTGTTGGCCATTACAGGTCTTCTATAACTTACTTGATCCTGCCGTTATCAATTCAGTTATAATATACCGTGAAGTGGTTGGAACTAAAATAAGTCAACGAGATTACATTCTAAAACTCATAAGAGAGCTACGAGCTTTTAACAGAAGTGTGGATGAAAACCTCGGAGACGAATGGACAGATGAAGAACATTTGGAAGAACAAATAGAAGAACCAGGAACCAATAAGCGTAAAACTTGTCAAGTTAGCAAATACAAGAAGAATAAAACTAATGAAATATGCTACAAGTGCAAGAAATATTTATGTTGTAAATGTACTGGAATAATACGCAAGCGAATATTTGTAGAAATGTCCATGATATTGATAATAATTGATACATCTAACGACCTAGTATTATATAAATACCTAAATACTTTTTGATAAATATATTTGTATTATATAGTTGCATCAATTATTCTAAATGATAAACATAAATGGTATTGTTATTATGTTATTTTTCTTTGTCTCATACATATATGTAAGTAATTGGAAATATATTGATGATGTATTTTTATTTATCATTTATTGATACCTATTCCATACAATAATATAATGAAATATTTGCAACAGAAGGAAGTTAAACTGAAACTTATAAGAAAACATAATTCTTGTGATATGAATTCACCCAAAAAGGTGCGAAAAAACATAGAAAATAAGGAGAAATAATACCAGAGGTCAAAATGACCGCTCACTCTTTCTAAGGGTTGCGCACTTGGCCGTCCATCTAGTGTTAAAGAAAAGCATTACTCATGTTGTTGTTGTTCTATGTATAAATATGTGTTGGTTATGGGTAGTCTAGGGCTGATGGGCATCTTAACGAAAATGCAGCCTGTTGTCTTAAAGTGTATTTCGGTGTATGTAGGGTCTCTTGCGAGTTTCTCCAGTTGTTTTACTAAGTAAGTGTGGGTGTCTCTGTTTCGTGGTATGAGTTTGTTGTTTTGATGGAGTGTGGTCATAAGTGTATATTGACGAAAGTGGCATCTGCGTCTCAGATCAGAGTTCCAAATGCGTTGTTCTTTGCTCTTTCATGTTTCAATTGCGGAGGTAGTGAGATGAGTAGTCGAACTAGTGTTTGGCATGGGCTAGTTCTAGTTTGCGGCTAGCAGGGTAAAACCTACAGAGCATTTTGTTTGTGTAATTATCTCTCGCTTGTGTAATGTTTTGATGTAGGTAAGAGCGTTGGTATTTGTCAAATCTAGCCCCAAGTACCTTCGCATACGGCTTATATGTAAGTCTTGTGGGGTTGGGAAGTTTAGGTCTCGTGTCTGTGTGCATACTTCTGGGTTGGGCATATTTTGATCGTCCGTGTCATAATTTGTCGTCGGTTTTCAAAGGATTCGTGGCTATGAGCCACTTTTCCCTCATATTCTTTTATTTGTGGAAGATAATAGATGTATCGGCCGCTGCCCCCCTATACTCCGTGGAGCAGGAGGGAGAGGACCCACGTTGGACCCCTCTAGGCTTCCTAGCGCCCTTCGCCCTTTGCTCCCACCACGTTCGGTGGTTATCAGAGGGAGAAGAAACGGCGTGACCCGTAATATAAGAATATTGGTTTGGATCAATGTGATAAAATTTATAACAATTGAATAATGTTCAGTTTGGTGAACTATTAGAAAATACAAAAATAAGCAATCGGTTGAGAAGGAATCGATTGTTCATGTTGTCTATCTCATTCACACCTGACATTGTTTTTATTTTCGAACACGAAATAAATAATAACACGGATATAAGGAAAAAAACAACTTATTAAGTGTTACCAAGCAAATAGAGCATTGAACTACTTGACAGATGTAGAATTGCTAGGAAAAAGGTCTTGATTTCTGAAGGTCCACACGGTAGTGGGCTCCCTGGTCCTAGCAATGAGATATCTGGTTCAGAGTAGGAGGTATGTGCCCATCCACAAATTCATTTAACTTTTTAGTCCCGGCAGAATTGTTGTTTTTGCTGGAGATCTCAATGCAAGGAATGCTGTGTCAGACGATGCGTTCTCTAAGCGAGAGGGTAAAACTCTTGGACAATTATTAACAGACAAATTGTGATAAGATTTGGACCGAATTTCCCAACATACATCACCCACACCGCAGCTACAAAACCAGACATAGTGCTCACCAATACTATATTCCATACAATTACTGCATTGAACCAGGCTCCCTATTCCCAGCCACCATCAAGCTATACTTATAATAATTTCAACTACCGCGATTCAGGTCTCCATCTGAGAACGAGGGAGTTACTCTCGTGCCAACGGCGGATGTTTATAAAAAACTCCTTGAAAACTATGATCCTGATCCCCTAAAAGAGGCTTCACTAGAAGAAATTGTAAGGAGTTAGATAAAATCATGAATTAATCATCTAATTGAAGCAGATAAGAAAGTCATTCCCCAAGTAATGTTCCTGCGCCGGAGTGAGGGGGTCTACCCCCAACGCCGCAGCACTTTTGCTTCTTTTTGCTTTTTTACTTATCTTGTTTGGTTTTATTTATTTGTTATTGTTGTTGTAGTGGTGGTGTTTAAGCTTCTTTCTTATCCTTTGTTCCTTTAGGCAATTTTTGCCCAAATAGGTACTTGCCAGAGGGGCTCTCAGAATTAAAAAAAAAATTGGCCGGGTAAAATTTAAAACACTTTTTGCCCCTTTATGGTGCTCTAGAATGTTATCTCTCGCAAGGGAATAGAGGAAGCTGAGCAATGACGTGAACCTCACAGGCTCCAACCACATTACTCACCGACATTATGCTTTCATTTACTTTCAAGTTTGCTTCCGTCGCTACGCAATGGATGATCACGGAATGCCCCCCAAAGGATATCGTGATATGCTTGGAATGCGGCTCGAAGGTTACACTTCCAGAATCAACCACAAAAATGCATTAACTTTAGAGGACCCCACCAAACTATGGTTATGCCTTGCCCTAAAAGGAAAAAAAAGCGTAAAAAAGAAGGAAAAAGAAAACCTGGAACGAGAAAAAACATTTTATACACTTTAGCAATTAAAACAATGATACAAAAACCAAGAATGGAAACCCAAGTAAATAAAGACGGGAAATTAAATATAAAAATACTGACCTTTGTTCTCCATGCACACATCATGAACATAACGACCCCACGAAGCTATGCTACGTCACTAACGAGATGCTCAAGGAAAATGTCTCGAGCCAATGAAGTTCCCTAAAGAAGATGACTCTTCGGCGTTCTTCGATATGAACATAACAGAGAACACGATAAAAGATCTGATGAATCAAATTAGAGAAAATTAAAGCAAAGAAAACGATGAAACCAATACAGATGAAACCGACTCAGAAACCAGCATATAGCAATCCACTCAAGAAAACAAAGTAACAAGAAGAGAAGCACAGAAAATTAGAAAATTTAAATGAACAAGGAGTACTACCCCTAGAAAAGAAATACAGGCCCAGTCTACCTTAACCTCCTGAATGTGAAAGGCAAGATATAGATAGAGGCAAGAAAGGAAGAAAGAAAAGCTGCGAAATCCAATCGCCCAAGACTGCCCGAAAGGGGTCATTCAAAATTACTTATTGGTTTAGGGGGGGAAGGAAGGTATGGTGAAGTGTTAGGAGTGTAACAGCGGGGAGGGGGAGGGGCAGCCATTAGTAACATAACATTTTCGTATTTTTTCTTTGTTTCTTTTTAAGAGATGTGCTTTAATGTAGAATGACAAAAGAGAGATAGAAAACATTCTGCAAAAGATTTTATTACATTTTAGTAATATCGAGAATATGGTATTTAAAGATTCTTACTATATATAATTAAAAGATATTAAAAACTCAACTTTTGTCTGTACTTCGACATTTTCTAATATATGTATGACATGACTTAGCATAATTTTTCAAATTCATTCCTTTTCTAAACTAAGACATTCTCTACTTTATGCATAGCATGACTGGAAAAAGTATCACAAATTAAATGAAACCTCTTCTGATCTTAAGCATAGCCAATTGTGTATTAAGATAAACTTGAAGAAATACGACAAACTAAAAAAAGGCCTCCTCATCGGCTATCAACTAAACATTACATATACCATTTTTTCACTCACTCTTTTATCATTCACAACGGAGACCTCCATTTAACTGGAAGTACAGGTGTGCCTACCGCACAAGTTGATGTTGGAGGTTCCTGTAGGCTGTTTAATGTTTATATTTAAAAGATCCTTATCATGCAATTAAAGTTTGGTCGTTTCAAGCTACTTGACGACACACATTAACTCTCTCTGCGACGTGCTGCAAGACGTAATGGGCGGATTTTGCAAGTGCCTCTCTTTCTTCCTTTATGCAGAATTGCCGGTTGTTATTCAACGAGACCACAAAAGCTGTGTAGAATCCAGACTTCTGACAAGATATTTTATGGAGTTCTTCCTGGAGTGACAGGCATCCATAGTCATACAATATGTCTCTAAAGAAGTTGCGTAGTGTATGGGTTGGCAATGCTGCATTTCTCAGTTAAATAGTGACAAACAGTGAGCAAACTGTTGATTTGGAATATCAATTCCAATGCTATATTCGAATTGTTAAATTTACATGGCTAGGGGAAGGAAGCGCTCCTTTACAATGATCTCCTTGGTTGCAAGCAGGAAGATCTGTCATTGCACTTAATAACCTAAAGCATTTACTAACTCTCTCTTGCATGTTGCTGGCGCCATTGCTGACTCAATTCAATGAGAGGAGTCAGATGATCAGCATGGCTGATATATTTGGTCACTACTGGATGGCCATCGATGACAGTATCTGGCCAAATCTTTTTATTTCAAAGTCGCTGTCCACGGTATATCCCTGGTAGTTAATATGAGCACAAATGATCATGCGGAAGTATGACACCTACAAGGTCATAGTTCAGTGTGCCATTCGTCTCTTTACCCTGCTGCCGGTAAATCTTCATAAAGTATTGGTTGCAACAATAAATGGGTCCAGATCAAAGCTATAGAATTAAGTTTTTGAAGTACTTATTGTTTTCTGTTACCGAGGATTTTCAGTTGGACTCCAAATGAAAAGCCCTTAATATTCTGAACAAAATTGTTTATTAAAAGCAGGAAATCAGAAAAAAATAAATTATCGTATCATAAAAGGGTTAATACAATACCACAATCTGTCCAAATATATTATTGATTTTAAATGTTGCATTTTATATCTGAATAATGTCAGAAAATATTTACCTAAAACTGCCTGTCGACTGTGACTGACAGGATCTGTGCAGCAGAAAGAGTTTAAGGATAAGTGAAGATTCACTGACGAGTCATCAACTCACATTGCATTCCTGACTAGTTAATACAAGGCAGGTGCTTGTATAATAGCTGTCTACTTTGGCTACAGAGGTGACCGCTCAGTGTGGCCAAATTACTTAGAAAATTAATTAAACTGCAAAAGAAAATTTTTCTTTCGAATTTATCTGGGATTCTGTAATATCATAACAAAAATGTATTGAAAAAATCCTAAAGGTAATAATTTGAGGGTATTAGGCTACATATATATTGTTGTATGTGAAAAAAAAGCGCAACATACTAATTCTGGGGAGGTGGGGTACTAGTTGAACTTATATAACTTTCTAGCGGGTCTAATCATGTGTTATTATGGGTGAAAAGGGACGGAAATTACCAAATTAAGTGTTACATAATTTTGGAATGGCTTCCAAGCAGGAAACTAACGAAACCTTCATTATAGATAGAAAGAAATTAGCAACAGGATATTAACCTTCAAGGAAACACGACCTCCCGACTACGAACTTCACAAGACTATTCAATAATAGAAAGGCAGTCATTATTTAGGGAGATAGAAACTCCTTGTGCACAGAAAATAGATGTACTAACATTTACAATACTGCTAGGCAAATGAATACGATGCTAAATAAGGGAATGCTACAAAGATTAGTGCTGCAATTTCAATCAGAATTAATTTAAAATCAAAACCAGATATCTGCCTGTCGAACTTCAATCTCCCATTTATTTCCTACTTAGAAGCCGTGGATATTCCAATTAGCGATTACATAGCAGCCTTGCCAACAGTTAACCAGCTCCCCATGAAGAAAGGAACGGAAGGCCTATCTCGTCACTTATCTCGGTCCTAATTAATTAATCTTTGTTTGTACGTAGCACCGATGGTAACCATTTAATTTCATTCATCCTTTCATATTTAGACATTTGTATAATAAAATCATATACAACTTGCCCCAATTTATTTAACCTAGAAATAGTAATTAAATGACCTCGTCAGTTATCACTTTAAACATCACAAATACCCACTTTCACTTTTCCTAAATGTCGTTTATCTCGAAGATTTGTTTTTAAAAAATTTTATCTTATGTATAATTTTATCTCCATCAAGCAGTTGTCTATGTAGTTTGATCTATTTTAAATAAGGTTTTATTGACAAAAATGCTTTTTATAGTCATCCATTATTTTGGGAAGAGAAATAAAAATACTGTAAGAGGCAGAATTAATGTCTAGGTGTTAAAAGAATGAAGCAGTGTATATTACAAAATATATTTATTCACTGTAAGTTATATTTACAATTTAGAGTATAATCTAGACTAAGTAATCTTGGAAGAGGCTCTAATTTCAGGTGCCTGGTCATTTGAGACTAAAATTTATTGCTTCTGCGAATTTGATGCTTACATTCGACGAATTTCCTTGAAATCCAAATTTATTCGAAGAGAGAAGGCAAAGTAACACAGTAGTTTTTGTATAAATCTACTCTCAATGACATATATGTCTTCTTTGGAATAATGGTGAATATCTAGAATATATTAGAATAGAAATAGCTAAATCCTGCAGTTTTTCGTCATTTAAGATATATTGGCAGTTGAGATTATTTGGAGAAATATTGTATCTGTTCCAGATTAACATTGACTATATGCTTTGGGTTTTCCTAATAAGTTAGTAGAAATAGTGAAAAATAGAAGTTAGTAAAATCTGAATACCTTATACAAACATACATAATTTTCATATCTCATCTTTGTTGTAAATATCATCACTCTAAAACCTTCTCAAAATGGTTTAAACAGTTACATGTAAGGAAGATCTTTATAGAACAAACCCGTTATTGACGACAAACAATATCCAACAACAATGCTCTGAGTAATGTCCTAAACGAAGAACCATGTATTTTATTTGACCATATACAGGAAATAATTATTCATCCCACGGTATAACTTTAGCTATAATCCAAAAATATTTTGGGGTTTATCAACCTGCCACTGTTTATAGTTTTTTTTATAATATCGTAAATATGATGAAGGAAATATTTTGGAGGGAACCGTTTTTATTACCGAACCTCACATCTTTGGGCATTTAATTTAAGAGAGACTTTGTAATTTGGGCTCTGATTTGCTAGTCTTCATCTGATGGTCACTACCGTGGACATAGACACGATAGACAGTATCAAGCTCTTTCAAACCTTGGTTTTCTTCCACAATTCGCCATCGCCAATATGGGTGACTTTCGCTACTAGATGGAAACCCTACTAACCTTAAAGTGAGTTTTTGAATCTGTCAATTACACTATTTTGCAGCTTCCAAATTTATTTATCTGTCGTGTGGCAGCGACACTTACTCTCACTTTGCTGTGAATTATTCAGAACCGCAGAAGCAAGGAAGATCCTCAAAGAGTCAAACACCCACCCAAGGAATAGCAAATAACAGAATAAAACAGGTGGAAAGATTTAGTACAACAGGAATAAAGAGCGAAAAGGAAAGAGAAAAAACCAGGAAAGATCAAAGATAAATAGAGAAAAACAAAAAAAGAAGAAAAAGAAGGGAACACAAAAACCCGGAGGCAAGAATCAGTAGTAATATCGATGGTTGAATTGTGTTATTTAAAAGACATGGAAGTTGGTGAAACCCAACACAGATCGAAATCAGTTTCAAGCGAATGAGAAAGAAAGAAGAATAAAATGAAATGGTGGAAAACAAGAAATTGTAAATAAAATTAAATAAATAAAATCGCCCAGAACCCTTAGGAGCGTAGCCAGAAGCAGTCATCTCAAAACACCGACGCATGAAAACGTCTGTTTAGGGAACACGGACCCCCGGCCTTCTCACTGGTGACTGATCGCGAATGGGAGAGGGAGAATAAATAAGGAAGGAGGCAGAAAAAAACTTTATCAAAAGCACCGCAATGAGGGGATCAAACACATTTCCTACCAGATAAACACATTAAAGAAAGTGATGAAGAACGAGCAAGTGAAAATGTGTAGAATACATACAGTCACAGGTCTTCCTTAAGGCATTAGGGATGGAAGAGTGCAGAAAGACGGCCAATAGAGTTTGAGTGGCACATACTCTATCAGATGTCAACTGCAGCCTAGTTTTTATGCTACACTGACACCCGTTTACGTGGAACACCTCCATGAGCGTGAGGGCAGGAGGGCCACAAAATCCACCAGATGTCACTTGCAGCATATTTGGCATATTACACTGACATCTGTTTGCGGGGAATAGTAACTAGAAATAAAGATTGGCACAATAAAGCTGGCGCGTTTAAAATCAGCGTTATCCATACCCATTAAGCATGAGAGAGATGGTCAAATTCCTACCCACTATCTGAATCGAAGAGTGGTGGGTGACAAGTCTGAAAAATAACCGCCAGCCTAGAAGACGAGGCGGAAGAAAAATAAGGAGAACATGAGGTGAGAAAGTGACAATAAAGAAAATTACGAAAATGGGTAAAATTGAAATGTTTAGAATGAAATAAAGCCTGGTAGTCTCACGATAGTCTGAGACTCCTAGTAACTCTGAAGATGGGAGGGTGTGCTAATTCTAAAAGTGCCAGGTGTAAGAATCCACACACATATCCCTCTTTCCAGTACTACTGAACATCAACTACGCCAAGATTTCATTTAGAAACTGAAAGTTCTTTCTATTCAGTCTTTGTGCAAAGAACGACGAAACTAAACGTCTCCCTTACTCCAGCGGCTTCAGGAGCGTCACGCTACGTCTCTCAAGTTATACCTCGAGGCGAAATGCAAGTTCCCATCTGTTGATCAGAACATAGTATTTGCACGGTTGTGAATTATCGGAATTTCAATTTGGTATGGTAGATGGACTCTGTGGTAGAGAACCAAACATTCTGAGGCTCTAGCTACCCTACAAGATACGACGTGGGATTTCAGGCGTCAAGGCACGGGTTCATTACCAACGAGCGCGTAGATTAAACTTTCAGCAGCGTTATGAAATCCCCGCCCAATGCATACACCACATTTTACCCCCCTGGTCGGTGAGTAGTTCTCCACGCATCATCATATAACCAATCATATCACCGCTATCATTTCCCTTCCAGTCTTCACAAACCATCATACTGACTCTCCTCTGTTGCGATGTCCTGTCGATGGAATGCTCGTGTGGCCACTGGTGTTACTCATGTTCGGATGAACATGACCCCGAACGGGCGCCACGCCCCCTCGCTTGGGTTAGGAAGGGCTCTACTATCTCCGGTTGATGTCCAAAACACAATGCGTCCTGGGTACAAATCCCTCCCAATAAGGACTCTTCTCTGGGGCCTTCGGACTTAACAGTGACTGTCATTCTGATTTTGGTGTGTATTTCATTATTCTTTAATTAACTAACCACCATTCTATCAATACTTGTCATTTCTATGAGTTTAAGGAGAGCTGCGTCTCCTCCAGGTTTCTACGACCTTAATTTGTTTCTTCTTTTGCCTCAATATATTCTTGCTCTCCCTACCTTCAGCACTTGCAATGGGAGCCTCTTTTTATACACCATTTTTATTAATAATAATAATAATAGCACTACTAATAATAATACCATCAATCGTTTTACGAGACCTCTTCAACCAAGATTCGAAAAAAAAAAAAAAAATATATATATATATATATATATATATATATATATATATATATATATATATATATATATAAATATACATCTATATATGGACATTACTTTCCTCTGATCGTAATTAATACCATTGTCACTTTTGTCCTCATTTTTACGTATACTCGTTCGTGTACGACAACATGTACGATTGAGAGTGTAATTCTGAGTGTATGTATCATAGGGCAAGAAATCCCCTTAGGAATTAAAAAACAAACTTCTGAAGGTTATTTTTCAGTCAAATTATTTTCAGTGACTTTCTGATTTTTTTTTTTTTTAGATTTCTTCAGTAATCCGTTGCTGAGGAAGTTTTGGTGACAAGGTGGAATTTTTAATTGGAGAACCAAGAGAAGAAATTTCAAAGGTGATTAAATTCAATAGATTTAAAGATATGGAATAAAGGAATTTATCCGTTTAGTCTTAGTAATAAGACAACCAGGCTATTTGGCCTGGCACTACTAAGATTAAAATTTAAAATCTAAAAAAAAGCAGCCATGGTTAAATTTTTATAAATTTTCTGAACTTAACCAATTATAATAATTTTAAAAAGGAACTCTAAACTAAATTTCCCTCCTTTCAAAATATCACGTTGCTAAAATAGTTATAGATAAAATAAAAAGCAGCCTTACTTACATTTAAATAAATTTTCTGAACTTCACCAATTGTAACTAATTTTCTTTTAGAAAATTATAAAAAGCTTTGGATAATCATATTTATTTTCTCTGAACTAAACTATTTTGAATTTTCAAACTCTAAAGAAATTCTTAGAAATTACCTTAATAAAAATTTAAAATATACCTATGTCTTAACCAAACTAAGAGGAAATTATTATTCAAATACTCCAAAAAATCCCGTTCTTAAATTATAGAGTTAGTGATGATGATGATGATGATTTCTCTCAGGCCTGCGATCATCGGACTCACTATGATACACTCTTAAATATCATTGAGGTCTTAAGGCGTGATTTTGTTGTTCTTTTCTTACAAACAGATGATTGTCGGAAAATGGGAGTAGTTTTATTTGATATGATTTATAAAAGTCGATTAATTTTTCTCTCATCTTTCATTTCCCTTATTTTAAAACCAAAAACAAAGGGTGAATGGTAGTCCTGGATGTGTAAGGAAGAAAGTACCTACAGGAAATATGAAATAATTTATTTAAACAAAGAGAAAACAACAACTGGATGTCTGCAAGTAAGAAATGCTTTAGATGAATTTAGGGAAGTTAGAATGTGTAGAGGGTACATGGCTCAAGTAATCAAAAGAACAAATTCGTTGGGTTACCAGGTGGAGTTACTCTCCTGAACAACAGTTTTACAAACAACCCTGCCAAAGCCACACCCACTTCTAATGGCAGAAAAAATCACTAAAAGAAACAAACAAGAAAAAGAAACTTGGCGAATTAAAAGATCAATTTAAATGAAAGCTGTAAAGGTCTAAGGCAATGACTTACCGCTTTGTGAACATAGAAAAAAAAAATAAAAAAATAAATGAAGGTACGGAAAGAGAAAATTTTATAAAAATCAAAGAAAACTATTTTTATAATGTTTCTAAGATCCCTCCGATAAGTCTGACCTCTAAATAAATTAATTACTAAATAAATCCTGAAGAGATCTATTTCAAGGCTTGCATAAAGCAGCATGTACAAATGCAAAGAAGGAAAGGTACATTTTTTTAAATCCATTGGAGATCATGGCAATACACCGTAAAATATCCTAAATAACTATGTTTTAAGGATGACAAAGAATGCTTAAATATCGAGTCATAACACCGATCGCGTGTTCAAACAAATGATACGATCTATCATATTAACCATTAATTGCTTACCATGTTTTATTACAAGGTAATTACAAGTTAGCTAACTTCTTGAAATGTATATTCACGTAATACATAAATTTGTATTGTATCTGTTCACGCACTTTTAGTTTAGAACTTATTCGTATTTAAGAATTTTAACTTTCCTGCGTAAAGTTTCGTTCATTTGAAAAATGTTATCGATATTTATTTCGTTTGGTTTAATTCTTTTCTTTTGTACTCTTTTCCACCATTTTCTATAGAAAAACTTTCCTGATTTTTAAAATTTATTTCTTACTTATTTCATGTTCACTCAAAGCCTTACAAAGTTTTATTGTTTATACAAAATCTGAGTGTGAACTAAAAGGGGGAGCTAGTCAGTATAAAGCTTTTTATGTTTTTTTTAAAAAACTTTTGAATTTAAAGAAAGTGTAAACGTGTATAATATACATACATAGGTTGTATTCATTTGTATTTTATTGCTGACACTGCTAGCTCTCTTTATCAAACATTTTCGTTACATGTATTATTAATATCTATTTTTGTTAACTCAAAAGTTGCCAGAATTAAAAATTAAAATGAATCTGTCGGAAATTTTTCTCTCTCTTCTAGTAGTTATTTATTGTATTATATACCTATTTTATGGTTAATTCTGTTCTATAAAATTCGCCCCGTTTAAATGTTAGTAAATGAATACAAGAGGTAATAACTTATCCGCTTTACTAATTTTATTTTCTTAATTTTTCCTTGTTCACCATTATTTTTTAGGTTACCCTTTAATAAAGGCTAAGATGAAGAAAACGTAGGTCAACGTCATCAGTTTTTGTTTCTTCAGGTTTGGAGAGGAGCATTTTCTTTCTTGTTATGTATTCGTCATCCTAATTTATTTATTATTCGTTTCGTGTGTCTATCACCCTATTAGTTCGCGCATATTAAACAAAAAACACAATATTACTCGCTTTTCTTACTTCGTGTCATGGCTGATGTATCGTTCCGATTCTTTAATATTAAGTCTCCCCCAACTACTTTAGTTTTTGGCAGATATCCCTTCACCTCACTTCACCACTTTTTCTCTTACTATTTTACTCGTGGTTATCTCCTTATTCGGCAACCATGTTTTAATCGTTGATCCGGACTAACATTTAAGACAGCAGGGTAGTTAGAAGGCAAAGGGAGAATCCTCCATTTCACTGGATCCGAAATTGACAGTGTCGTGGTATAGCTCTATATACCATACATACATCTATTATGTATTTTTGAAGGCCCAAGGAAATGAAAATTGGTGACACAACCCAGAAAAACACTTAGGAGAATATCAAGTGAACCAATCAAAGCTTAAGAAGGAAAATGGGATAGGTAAAGAACGTAAAGATAAGACAAACTATTTTAACCATTATATGAAAATAAATAAAGAAGTTAGATTTGAACCTGTATCATTAAGCACTCATCGCTTATATGACCAAGATGCTAATCGCCAGAGCTACCATCTTCAACCCCCAAAAAGGTTGATTCAAGAAGCTTTTTAAACAACGAAGTGTAGGCTTATATCCAGTGAGAGACAAATCAAGTGCTTTAGTAAAACACTTGTCTTGTCTCTCACTGAAAAAAAGCCTACACTTCGTTGTTTAAAAGGCTTCTTGAATCAACCTTTTAGGGGGGTTGAGGATGGTAGCTCTGGCGATCAGCGTCTTGGTCATATAAGCGATGAGCGCTTAATGATACAGTTTCAAATCCAACTTCTTTATTTATTTTCATATAACGGTTAAAATAGTTTGTCCTATCTTTCCTTTCTCTACCTCTGTCATTTTCCTTCTTAAGCTTTGATTGGTTCAGGTGATATTCTCCTAAGTGTTTTTTCTGGGTTGTGTCACCAATTTTCATTTCCTTAGGCCTTTAAAAATACATCTATAAAAAATCCCGCCACATGTGATTTCCAATTTATACATCTATTATATTTGATTTTAGAGTGCACGAAGGTTTCCTTTAATAACTTTGGGTAGACCGAGGTCCGGTTACGAGGTCAGATCCTCGTAAAGAAGGGTTAGTCTAATAGATGCTTCTCTAAATCTTGGTATTGGATGAGAGTTCTAAATCTCACTTAGTTACAGGCTGTTACACCGCTATGATGAGCTCAAGGGTCGGAAAGTAAAGGAGTCGGCAAAAATAGACTTTAATAAATATTAATAATTAAAGTAAAATGGTACAACAATAAACAGACATATAAGACAAATAGTTACAGTGGTCAGCAGGCTAGTAAGAAGACAAGGTATTTAAAATGCAATAAAATAGGGGAGGTTGGATGAAATTGAAATTCGAGCTTTACACGGGAACATGGTAAACACACCAATGATAATGGCGAACGGTAGACGGCAATTATAAATTTAGGGAAGCTAAAATATTCGTTACAATGCCTTGTACAATTGGGGGAGACGATGGTTGTTTCCGGCGAAACGGTGAGATAATGGTTGGGTCACTTCAACGGGATCCAGGGTCAACTTGCTTGTAGTTGAAGTATTCTTTTGAGATGACGATGGGGAGGGGAAGCAGAGCCTTTGAGAAGGAAGTCTGGAAATTCTTCCGGTGTAAATTCCTTTGAAGAAAACGGAGGGCGAGTTCTCCGAGACGTCAAACGGTTTGTTTGGTCGACTATGCGTAATCAAGGGGGTATTACGCTAAGATTAATCTTCACTGAAGCCTTTTAGAAATAAGACTTGGTTCTCATCTGGAGAAGGCGTCGTTGCGCGGAGTCGGACGGGTATTCTTAGGGAGAGAACACTTCTTAACTAGTTGTAGGATGGATATTTGTCTTATCCAAGGAGGGATACTCAGTTTTATCCGACAACGTTTCCTTGCCTTCGAGATATGACAACCCGAATCGAGAAGGAGTAAGATCGTCTGCTCTCGTGAGCTTCTCTCGCACAAATCTCTTTCGATTCCTCCTCATACGGGTACGTATGGACGCCTGTTAGTGAGGGAGTTTACCCCATAGAAGGGGGGGAGACTAACGCCCGTTGTTTGAGTAATGGCGAACGCGGCCTGGGTTGCGTTTGTCTCAGCCACTTCCAGCGTGGCCGGAAGGGGGGGGGGAGACTTCTCCTCTTGTTTAAATAGTCGGATTGATAAGGGCTGCATTCAATGAGCCTAATCTTATACTTTCTCACGCTTTTGAACTTCGAAAATTGTTTGTAAGCTACAACAAGGCTCATCACGTGGAGGCAATGCTTCAAAGCGACGTTATTTCTTCAATCACGTGCTTGTTCTCTCATAGACATGTTTTGATTTTCCTTCGAGAATATCCAGGGCTAAATGAAAGTCCGATCAAGCAAAGTCGAGAATCAAGCAATAATGGCAATTCGATAAGACAATTTAACCGAATTTAAAGGTACTCAAAGAAAGAACTCTTTAATCGTATTTTTTAATCAGGATGATATTAGGTAATTAATTTGAGATGCTTCGAAATGTGTTTCAAAGGTTAGTTTGATATTTATTTGCCTATTTTTTTCTCAATCACTGGAAGTAGCAGAATAAAAGCAATAAACGTTTAAACTCGAAAGTTTACTTTAATTTCTTCGTGTTCTCTCGTTGTTAACCTTAGTGCTGCCCACTAGAGAAGCAAAGGCCCAAGCAAGAGAATCATATGATAAATATATGTGATAACGCAAAATAATCGAGTGGGTTAAAACCCGCTCGGTTAAAATTCGAAGAGCACTAATCTTTCTGTCATTGGCCTGATGTTTCAATTCAGTACACTAGAAATGGATACAAGAAATGCACATCGAATGTCAATTTGCAAGAAAAAATGTGACGGTATGCCTATGATCATATGGATTCACGCAATTTAAACTGAAAAACAAGCAAGCAAAGTATCATATTTGAGAAACTGATAAGAAAAGACATGAAAATCTGAAAAAAACTTTTTGAAGTTGGAAAGTTAAACGCCTGTTTCGCCACATAAAGAGGTCATTTCAACTACTCGATAAAAGACCTTGTGTTGAATATCTAATTCTCATTAGTTAGGCCATGTTTAAATTATACGTTATAGTTCTTTTTGCAAAGCTATGCTAAGAACATGGATCTCTTAGAATGGGAACAAGACTAGGATAAAAATGATCCTATCGATTAGGAATAAGAAAAAAATGAAGTTATCAATAATATATGGGTCTCCTCTTGCTAAAGACATTGAGATTACGCCTCAACCGATAGAGAGCTCAAAGATATTTTGAGATTTACATAATGTTGATCGCAGGAAGATAATAACACTGAATTTAGATACGAATTAGAATCAGGGATGAAATTTGGAGTTGCTGCAGTTTCGGGCCATTCTGGCTTTCAATTGGAATCGTTATCTTACTGAAGTTGTAAATAATGAGATTATGAAACAATCCAAGAGGCGACTAGATAGTGAGAGTTAGTATTCAAAATTTTAGTTAGTATTCTTATAGTTTGTTGACAAAAATTCCTGGGTGTGCTCGTGTGCCAGCATGCGTAGCAAGTTATTATCTTTTCGAAATCTGCATCTTGCGAGAGTAATGGATCACATTTTTGCTCTGCCTCCTCTCTATCAAGAATATTACACATTTCTATTCTTTATCTGCTCGCAAAGGTTAGCAAAATTTAGGGTAATTATTTCTATCTGTGACAAATTGTTCTTCTTTTTGCATACTATTTTCTCTGGGGAATTCGATAAACAAAAATTCAATATAGAAAATATAGAGAAAGCACGATGACCCATCAAACACAGCTACCTGCGAGAAATGAGGGGAGGGGATCAGAGAAAGAGAGAGAGAGAGTTATCTTCATATGGCAAGAATAAGGTCTGTGAAGAAAACAGGGTGTTGTGGTATTATAGTCTTAAAGGTGATTCTGTCGAATGGGCAGACAGGGCAGCTCTCGAGACGAAAGAGGTGTACGAGAGTAACGTCTCTGACGGAGAAAATGACGAACTGCAAAGTTGTAGACCAGTTAGAGAGGTCGCAGAGTGGAAGTCTACGATGCAACGCGAGAGGTATTGCAGTAGTGAAGAAGTCTGTTATTGGAAGCTCACGACTGTTATGTTCGAAGTAAGAAAGAATGGGATTGAGATAAGGGAGAAGCCTGAGATGTGATTTACAAATGTTATCAACATGAGTTTTGAGAGTTACCTACTCTCCTACCTTACGACAGATTTTTTAATTATCATTTAAAGGTGCTTGGGAGGCAAAATAATCATAAAAGGGATTATAGTTTTCATGTGTGCCACCTCTGTTTTCTTATTTATGAAGTTCCGAATGGTTTAAGTGAGCCATTCAGTAATGGTATCAACGGATAGTTAATGTGTAAATTGACTCCAATATAAAACCTAATAGCAAAACGAGTTAAGGTTTGTTACTGAAATACTCAGGTATTCACGGTGCTGGTAAAAAATATTAGCATAGTCAACAGTTTCAAATGCTGGTGAGAATTTCAGAAATACCTAAATAGAAGGCTGACTAGCGTCGGCCGCACAACGAAGGATGAACATTACAGGGAGAAGAGCTGATTCAATGTTGTTTGTCTCCTGTCTTAAATCCAGACTGATGAGTCTCATAAGCGTCGGAGGACGACAGTTGTCCAAGAACCAAGGTTTAAAACAGCCTTTCAAGGAGTTTTAGACGAGCGAACGGCCGCATATTTTAAGTAAGTTTTTTTTTATATTAAAAACAAGAAAGAGATGTTAAAATTTTAAGGAAGTAAGGGAGAATAACTGATAACACTGTCCAACAATGATTTTGCTACAAAAATGAGAGAGTAGTTTTCTATTGTAGTTTTTTGCGTAGATTACGAAAATGACCTTTATTTTTCATGAGATGACTTCAGTTTTTGTAATCTACACATTTAACTTTTTATTAATATTAGATTATTAAGTATATAGAGGTAAGAAATATTTGTTATTATTTATATTTTATTTGACAAAAGTACAAAGATAAGTGGAAACAAAAAGCTTATTCATTAAAAGAAATTAATATGTAAGTCCTTTTAATACATTTCAGAGTTTGGTATTATAAAAATATATTTTAAAAAATAATGAAGATATAAGACTTTTAAAAAATTGCTTAAATCTATGCAATAGTCATAGATTTTTAGAATATTTAGGCTTCTTTTTGTGTACAACATCTTGTCTTTCTCTGTGAAGGATCCAGCAGAAGTCAGCAAGCATTGCAGGACTACATTTTACTTTATAACGATTTCTTATAGTAGCAATATCTTTTGTGAATCTTTCAACATGCTCAAAGCTATGTCTGCTGGATTCTCTGGAAAGAAAGACAGATGGGAATGCAAAAAAATGCACCTTTAGTGACATACTACATCCCACTCATTATAAGAGCTAATCAAATTCTGAACAAGAATGTGGTAATTTTCTGATTTGTGCCTTCCAAGGAGACCATTACATACACCTTTGAAACTATGCCAGACCTCAACTTCTTGGCTTGCTCAATTCTGCCTCAAACTCACTATATACCAGAAGTTGTCGAATTTTAGCATCACTAGTCTTAGGAAATTTTGTTTTTAAATATAAGAATGATGGGTGGTCATGCTTTAAGGCTTTCACAAATTGTTTCGTTAAACCTAATGTTATGTGAAGTGGTAGAAAAATTATGTCTTCCTTAGGAACCAATGGTTCACGTATGACATTTTGACAACCAACTTTTGTCTCTTCTCTTAAAGACCATTCTGAGCGTATGTAATGTTCTCCCCGAGCACTACAGTCCCACTGGCACAAAAAAACACATGAATTTTGTGTAGCCTGACTGAGAGTCATTTAAAATGGCTAGTACCTTAAGGTCAGCACAAATCAACCATTTATGTTGACTGTAGTATTTAATGCTTTTGAAAATGAAATCTCAATTTTAATAAGCTTCTTTCAAAACAACAGACTGAGCTACTGGTATCAATGGTAGTTGTGAGGGAATCCCCACGTGGAAGATCTCCAGCAAAAAGGAACTCCCATGTGCAGCAGAAGGTCTGGCTAGGCCTAAAGTGGTAAGCCCCCCCCCCTCTCTCCCCTTCCACAAGCGGTAGCCTCGAATCGAGTCCCCCATGATTAACCTTTATGCGGGCTAAAATAGCTCTGCAAGAAGATTCGAGGCCCTTCGAGAGTAGAGCTGTTTCCCGCTAACCCCCAACTCCGGAGAGAGCCTTAGATATAAATAACGCTCAACTCCCCGGAAGACACACAGAGTTTAGAAGTCTCGCCAGAACCCAGAAGATTTCCCCATGGTTCCAAGTCAAGTGCTAGCAACAAAGCAAAGTGACAGCTGGACTATTTTGTGTATTTGGAATTAGCCCAAGTTAGGAGTTAATTCCACTGATCGATCACCCCGAGTGATTTTCTCGACTTCTTTCATTAACTCCTGTCGAAGCCCTCCTTATTTGTGTGCACTCTCTTGTTACTCAGCCCGTCTGAACGCGTGGTTTTCCGTCCCTTTTGTCGGTTCGCTTTCAAGTTATTGGTCCTCTCCCAAAGATATAATATGGTATTGATATAATGTAATGTCATACCACGAGGGTAGTTTATTTCCATTATGCAGAAACACGGCTTTACTACTATATAAAGAAGCGTCAATGAAAATTCTCCATTGACTGGGTTTATAATGTATATCTAATTCTTCAAAGATACGTAAAATATTATTAGAGTAGCATAAATTGTTGTCAAATGAAAACTTTCCTTGTAAATTGTTTGATCGAATACCAAACTTAGTAATTCAAACATCTTCTGCTAATAAATTTCTTTCTTTCATTCTCGAGGCCAGTAACTCACTCTGTTGCTTTGTTAGGTTTAGATCTCTTACAAGATCATTTATATCAAGTTATGAGAAAGGTTTGGGAGTAGTATCAACAATTTCAGGAACATAAATTTCAGTTTCTGGTTCACATGATTCGATATTTGATTCATTAGAGATAGACAAAACAATTTCTGCAGGTGGTTCGGATACTGGAATGTCTTTTGAGTGAGGTATAGGCCGAATAGCTGATCTAATATTGGGATATACGAGGGGCGTCAATAAGTTTTGCGAATAGGTAGGGCAAAACAGAGGAAGAGGGATGGTTGTTTGTGGGGGTGTTAGGACAAGTTAGGACTTGCAGCCGCACGCTCTTGCCTCGTCTATTTAAGAAGCAGTAGCTGATAGCAGATCGTCAGTCACAAATTTTTCAACAATGGAGAAGGTTGAGCACTGCGCACTGATCAAATTTTTTACCAAAGAAGGCAAGAATGCAAAAGAGCTCCATGAAGGCATGGTTGCAGTGTACACCGACACCGCCCCTTCCTATGCAACCATTGCTCACTGGAATAGGGAGTTCCGCCATGTTCGTGAGCCCCTTGAAGATGAGCCCCGTCCAGAAACGCCCGTCAGTCGTGACCAATGAGGACAATGTGGCCCGTGTGGAGAGGATGACCCTCGAAAATTGACGGGTGAAGGTCGAAGAAATCGAGCGAGAACAGACAGAATTTGTGATCTGTAAAGTGGAATTGTGCAAACCATGCTGCAGCTCGCATCTGAAAGATCGCAACTTTCCCAGGATTCAACAAGCGCAGGTGGATTTTAAACTCTACATCTTCAAAACAATTTATGTTCTCTATTTTCTCCATGCTCTTTACAGAAGGATCTATCTCTCCGAACTTCTAGCAAAGATGCCTTCGTTGGTTTTCGCTTCATAGTTTTGTAACAGCAATTATAATATAATAGTATTAATACATAAATTAATTGTGAATCATTATCGTTTCATCACATTCATTTAGTTTATACCTCGCTATAGCAAGACTTTGTTGGTTGCATTCTTAATTTACTTATTATATTAAAATTAAATTTTTGGTAAACAAACGAGCTAATTCCGAAATCAATTTTTCAAATTAAATTTATGGTAAACAAACGAGCTAATTCCGAAATAATTTGTTTTAAGTAAATTTATGGTAAACAAACTGGCTAATTCCAAAAATAATATTTTTAAAATTCAATTTATGGTAAACAAACGAGCTAATTCCGAAATAATTTGCTTTAATTAAATTTATGGTAAACAAACTAGCCCATTCCGAAATAATATTTTTAAAATTCAACTTATGGTAAACAAACGAGCTAATTCCGAAATCAAATTTTCAAATTAAATTTATGGTAAACAAACGAGCTAATTCCGAAATAATATTTTTAAAATTCAATTTATGGTAAACAAACGAGCTGATTCCGAAATAATTTTTGGAAAAGTAGTTAATGAGAGAGAAAGGATGCAGCAGATACTTGGCCAAATTAGTTGCCGCGATTTGGATTGGAATAAGAAGAATCTCTAGTGAATCAGCATTAGTGGTTGAATAGGAAACCTTTAACAGATTTGGATAAAACTAAGAACAGTCATATACAGCTTTTTGCAGTTAGGAAACCTCGTTTTTCTTCCTATTTCTTCTATCAATACCGGACTCCCAACGCATACAAGAAAAACTACTTGCCCTTCATATTCAAATTCTCTTTTTGTTCGGTTACTCCTTGTTTGCGCCCCTTTTTCTGTCTATTTTCACCTTAATTTTATAGGAATTTAGCGCCTCAGACAATTGAAGAAAGACATCGCACATACCTGATGTCGCCTAATCATCATAAATTATTTTCCTACGCCAACCGCAAATCACCTTTCCGTCTCCTCTACCCTATTCTCACCTTCATCCTCGACTCGCCTCTCCCCATACGCAGTGCTTTCCATTATCTCACTCCACATTCAGCTGACCCTTGACCTTATTGAGGTCAGATGGGGTCAGGACCAGATCGGTGTGCTTTGGGGCGTGAGAATGAATGAGCCAAATATCGACCTCATCTGTGGAAAGGGGACAAATGTTGTTTTTTTTCATCCAATTGAGAATTTATATATATATATATATATATATATATATATATATATATGGAAGATAATGGTAAACCACATAATATTTGAATCAAGATTTTATTTATTACTATCGGACTAAATTCGGCAACGTGCCATTTTCAACTTATTATGAAGAAGTTAGGCAAGCTGCATAGTATAGATAAGGAAAGACACATCCTGAACAAAATGAAACAGCAGGAAACAATCTGGAAAAGAAAAACACTCGAAGAAATCTGACGTGAATGACAAGCTAAAACAAAAGGAAATGGAGCCCGAAACAATCTGGAGAGTTGTTAATCCCCATTGCGCATTTCGTCCGGGGGCTTATAGATACGATTGGCCACTCTATTCGTTATATATTTGTTAAATTTGTATTGCCCTTCAAGTAAATTTAAATTATCAACTTTGTTGATGATGATGGATTCCGTGAATTATCTTATCATACTTCTTTCAACCGACTCTAACAAACCAGTATCCACCCAAAGATATCGTGACCAAATTAGCATCGCATAGTTAAGATGAGGCCTAACCAATGTCATGTACAGTATTAGAATAGCATCATCACTGCTATTACTTAAACTACGCCCAATAAACCCCAATACTCTATTAGATTTATACATAACACTTATGCACTGCTTTCTAGGCAGGAAGTCTGAATTTATCAGGACACCTAAGTCTCTTTCGCATTCTGACTTTCCAAAAACTGTCTTATTCAGTTTATATCTATTCAGTAGATTACCCTTACCTATACAAAGTACCACTACACTTGCTTATTTTAAATTCCATTTTCAATTTCCCTGCTAATTGAGATATGATGGTCAATTCATTCTGTAATACTTTAGCACCAAAGTCAAACCATATAATCCTATCTAACTTAGTATCATCAGGAAACTTAATTAGGTCACTAAGTATACCTACTTTAATTCATTAATATAAATTAACAGAAACAACAGCCCCAACGCTGACCCCTGAGGAACCCCACTGCTATTTTTTGATTATACCTAAACTATGTAGGTACATAGATTGTAATTCACACGTGTGTATTCTAGGTTAAATGCTCGCTTCCAAGAATGTATAGTGGGGCACTAGAGTTTAAACATTTATCAAATAATTACCTAGGGAATATTGTCCATAGTCGCAGACAATTCATTAGGCTTGCCTAATTTTTGATATATTACAATAAAAGAAAAATAGAAAAAACGCAGAAAAAACAAATGAAAAGCAAAAAGAAAAGTATGCTCCATGTCCAAGGGAGCTCCCCCCCATGTTCTGTGGCATACACCAAAGACCCCAAAATGTTAAATAAAATGGAGGCGACTAGTCTGTGTGCATGAATCGGTCCCAAGTACAAAGAGCAAGAAGCACCAACCCCGCTCCTGCCAGTACAGGGACAGGTAATCTACACAAAGTTCCACCAGACTGAGGAATTCATAAAGAATGTGCAGAACAGTATAGGAGACCTGTAGGTCATCACAGTAAGGTGCAAGATAGTGCTACATGGATTGGGGGTTTAGGTAATGGGTGAGGCGAATTGAAAGATGACAGAAAGTGACCTGAAGCCGGTGAGGAATTAGAGGTACACAGGAACAGTTAAAGCGCAGTGGGGGCACAAATTTAGGTTCCTAACGACCATTTCCTATCTATATTTTTTGCCAAGCAGCCCACTGGGCTGACCTGATTCCTGCTAAATAGTGAGTGCGGGAAAGAACGAGACGCTGGCCAAGTTGTCCAGTCCTTGCAGCCTGTGACGCCTTCATTCATTGCAATCCACAGGCTCAACTCTGCTCATCACATATTGATCAGTTTTGTTTACCAATGTTCAAATCGGTTTAATCGGTCCTTTTGGTCTTCTCAGTGTAAAAGATAGAAAAGGAATAAATGAAAAAACATTTATCATTATTTAAATCATTATTTTAGAACGTAATCTTTAAAGAGGAATGAATCAAGAAATATTATTTTTTCATTATTATCTTTATGCTAATTCATGGTAGGAAGGATACGCCGATAAAATGGCATTAGTTTTAAGAGGGAGGGGGGCAATTTTATTCCCATGTCCTCTCCGAATGATAAGATTGATGTATTTTTTAAGTATACCAAAACAATGTAGGTAAATTGATTGAAATGTACATATCTGCGCTCTAGGCTAAGTGATCCTTACAAAAAATGTATAGGGAAGCAATTTTACTGGCCATTATATTACGAGTAGATTAAATAAGAACAAGAGAAAAGAGTCTGGAAAAGTCGAATCAATAGCCTATACGAAGAAGCTCCTGTTCTCATCAGCAAGTTTAGTCCCACCTAGCATCCTCACATAAATATATCCAATCTATTCCATCTCTTGTAGCGTTTTTATATCACGTGTCGCAGGTAGAGGTATTTCTGTGAGGTCTGTTGAGGTCTGTGAACTCTAACAAGGGATTTGTGTTTAACTGATTATGGGAAGAATTCGAGTCCCGAAATTCCTTTATGAATGATGATTCATTTAGGCGTCTCTATATATAATTGTGTGAATTCTTAATTATTTTTGCAGTAACAAAGTGTATTGCATGGTCTTTATTAGCCATATATCAGAACAAGCTAGCACACAAATGCAACATACTCCAGGGAGGCCTTTATTCTTGCGAACTTAAGTTGCTGCGCATAGTCCCCTGGTCTCGATAGTTTTGCGTAATGACCAATTTTGAGGGTGGAAATGCAGATCTTCATGCAAAATACGCCTTAAAAATGATTCCCGATGCCAAGTTCAGTAGCATGCCTTCGAACAGAGCGATTCGGACTGCGCAGCAAAGATGTCTGACGCGTTTCACATTTTTGGCGTTACGGTCCCGTTCTTCGGACCTCCAACGGTCTGCTATTCATTATTGTACCTTGTATACAAAGTGCATGAGCCCAAAGCCAGTTTAAGTTAAGAGTTGAAACAGCTTAATTTCAGGAAATGTTGAATCGGCGACAACACTCACGCTGAACTTCTGGAACAAACTCGTTATTCTTCATGGCACTCCCGTAGGCGAACACACGGTGCTCTATCGTCCAGAGCTTCCTAACCTCGCCTTAAAATAAAATAGAAAATGCTTAGACACGACGGACCGAATGTTACCTGGAACTGAGTAAAACTTTGGCATCACCATATCCATATATATATATATATATATATATATATATATATATATATATATATATATATATATATATATATATATATATATATATATATATATATATATATATATATATATATATATATATATATATATATATATATATATATATATATATATATATATATATATATATATATATATATATATATATATATATATATATATATATATATATATATATATATATATATATATATATATATATATATATATATTTGGGATAAATAAGCAGGCCAAATTCAGAAAGTTCATTATTATATAATAACTTAATAGTACCGACATTTCGGGTAAAAACCCATTCTCAAGGATATGAGATTATAAATATATACAATCATAAGATTTTTTTAGAGAAGTTATCAGATATTTATAAATTAAATATATTGGAAATTGGAAGCAGCAGAGGTGGTAATATTCAAATTATGAAAATGCAGGGCTTTTAACTATTAGGGAATAGGAAATATGTTTTAAAAAATAAAACTGAGATTAATTAGTTTTGGGTGACTTCATTGTAAAAAAGGAGAGGTAATATTTTAAAAAAGGGGTTGTTTTTTTTTGGGGGGGGGGCGTGGATTTGGCTTGCGTAATTCGTTTGTCATTATAGTTGTAGTAAAAGTGGAAATGAACTTCCTAAATATAGCTAAATTATTTAACCTAAAAATACGTATACGCCTGGCAACACGCAACCCATCTGCTCTCTTAAGATATATATATATATATATATATATATATATATATATATATATATATATATATATATATATATATATATATATATATATATATATATATATATATATATATATATATATATATATATATATATATATGTTGTCAGAAAGTATAAAGCAACCTTCATAGATTTATATAATTACATGTTACTCAAACCTTTAGGAATTCATCATATTATTCCTAAATATGTATAATAATGGTGTGTAATTAATAAAATGGTACATTTTCAAAAATCCGAATTTAACAAATTATTTTTTGTTTCAGCCAAAAATTCATAGATATTTTGTATTTAATATCGTTCTAAATTAGTAATATGAATAAAACTAAAGAACGTACAGAAGCACAAAGAGCACGAACTCCATTTCTCCATATCCAAGTGATATCACTAATAGGAATTACTAAAAAAATAAAATGCTTAATATATGGTGTCAAAACCACCCTACAACTATAAAAATAGACCAAATGCTTTGTAGCAAGAGGAGAACTGGCAGAAAACACCTTACAACAATTCTAAAAGAGATTTTTCATTCTTGCTTGAATACAGATTCGCAGGAAAACATTTTCAGAACTTGTAAGGGAGTTCGATGAAGCGTTAGGTTAAAATATATCACCAATAACAGTTAAAAACTTTAATTTCAAAGGTTAAAGTGTGGAAGGGAAGAAATGGGGCATGGATACCTAAGATTAAGATAAATAAACGCCCTTAGTGGGCCAAAGATAAACAAAATTGGACATATGAACAATACTCTAAAGTTATCTGGCCGATGAAAGTAATCATCAGATAGGTAAGAATTTGTTTTGACATCTTATTTTACGTGAAATATACGAGGGGCGGGCAATAAGTTTTGCAATTCGGATATAGGAAAATGAGATATGAGGAAATGTGTTATATTAATTTTTAATATAACTACCCTCGACTTTAATACACTTGCGCCACTTGTCCCTGAGGCTTCGAATTCCCGACAACCAGAAATCTCCCGACTGCTGTTCAATCCACTCCTAAACGGTGAGCTGGACATCTTCATCGTCCCCAAACCAGCGTCCACGCAGTGCAGCCTTGAGCTGGCGGAATAAAAAGTAGTCGCTAGGGGCCAGATCTGGACTGTAGGGGGGGGGGTTGAGCTCTTCGAATCCGCATTTGCACAGTGCAGCTTGTGCAACTCTGACCTTGTGGACTTTGACGACGTTAAAGTCGATCATGGGGCGTGTGATTTCTAGGGACCCAACGGGCAGATACCGTGGTCATGGCCAAATTGTCGTGGATGATGTTGATAAAACTTCCATGTGATATTCCAGGTTCTCGCTCGACTTCTTCGACCTTCGCCCATCGATTTTCGAGGATCATCCTCTCCACACGGGCTATATTGTTCTCGTTGGTCACGTCTGACGGGCTTCTTGGACGGAGGTCATCTTCAAGGGACTCAGAACCATGGTGTAACTCCCTATTCCAGCGAGTAATGGTTGCATAGGAAGGGACGTTGTCGGTGTACACTGCAACCATACGTTCATGGATCTCTTTTGCATTCTTGCCTTCCTTGGTCAAAAGTTTGATCAGTGCGCGGTGCTCAACCAGACAATCTGCGATCAGCTACTGCTTCTTAAATAGACGAGGCAAGAGCGTGCGGCTGCAGGTCCTGACTTGTCATAACTTTTCCTAACACACCCACAAACAGCCATCCCCCTTCCTCTGTTTTGCACTACCGATTCGCAAAACTTATTGACCGCCCCTCGTATGTAATACATTTAAAAATATGTCGGAAGAAAATTATTTCAACAATTTTTCAGATTTTGAGCTGTTATAATTATAGAAAAATGGATAGACTTTCTGTTTAAATGATTACGTAGGCATTATTTTCATATAAACCGACACTCCTTAAGTTTACAAAGCTTTTTCGAAACAAGTCTACAGTAAACTAGAACGTTCCAGTAAGATAGGTTAGCTTTTAATTTTTCATTCGTTGTCATTCCTGCCTTCGCCGCGGAATCATTTCCAAGAGCGCAATAGTGAGGACCGCTAAGCATTCAGAATCTGCAATAAACCATATTTTTAAACGTCAAGAGGCCGGTTATAGATATAAAAGGTCTACCTCTATTGTGAACATGTAATTTCTTCTGAAAGAAAAATTATCGTGATATATTAATCAAATGAGTTACAAGCAAACCTTCCAGCACGCGAAGTAGATGTAGACCCTTTAAAAATTCGACGTATTTACAGCTGGAACGATTTAATAGACGCGTCCTATGTTTAGTTCACGTTAGCTTTATGCCATGGTTATATTACGTTACAACTACTCAAGTGTATTTTACGTTAGCACTAATCTAGGGTTATTTTACGTAAACTTTATGATAAATGTAAACCATAGTAATTTTGTAAGGGCCTAAGGCCATCGTTATTTTGGTTAGCTTTAGCCATTGTGATTTTACGTTAGCTTTAAATAACGGTTAATTCACGTTAGCTTTAATATATGATTATTTTACGTTAATCCATATTATTTTAGCTAGCCTTAAACTATGGTTATTTTATGTTAGCTTTAAAGGATTGTGCTTTTAATTTACCAAACATGAACAGTTTTTCTAAAGCTAACCTAGCCCTAAACAATGCTCAACTTAAGTTAACTTAAAGGCAGTTATTTCCAGATAGCTTAAAACCATACTATTCTTACATAACCTTTAAGTTATGGTTCTTTTAAGTGAATATTAAACCATATTTTACTTTAGAGTAAAATATTGACCATTTCATCATAGCTATAAACAAGAGTAATTTTATGTTAATTCTATACTATAAATTTTCTCGTCAGGTTTAAACCATAGTTATATTAATTTAACTTTAATCTATGGTTACTTTATTTTATCTTTAATTTATTTTGATTTTACGGTAGCATTAGGCCATATTTATATAATATTAGGTCTAAAACATGGTTAAATTACATTAGCTATAAAACTTATTTTAACTTATCTTGAAACCATGATTATATTTTTATCATTAAACCTTGTTTATTTTAGCTTAGCTTTAATCATACGTTGTTTTAGATTAGCGTTACTATGATTGGTTTCCATTATCTTTAAAATATGGTAATATACGAGTACCTTAGGTTATATCCATGGTTATTTTACGATGTCTTTAAACCATATTAAATTTAACTATGATAAATATTTTTAGCTTTAAATCATCGTTATTTTACGGTAGCTTTAAAATAAGGTTATATTAGCTAAGCTTTAGTTAATGGATTACTTATGTTAAATTTAAACCATGGTTACTTTACGATAGCTTCAACCTTAATTAATTTCCCGTTAATCTAAAATCAAAGTAATTCTACTCTAGTTTTATACCCTAATTTTTTACATTAGTATTTAAACATGGTAATACTTCGTTAGCTTGAAATGATGGTAATTTTTTGTTAGCATTAATCATTTTTACTTAACGTTAGTTTTAATCCATTTTTATATTATATTAGCCTTAATATATGGCTATTTTATTTTAACTTTAAAAGATGGTTATTTTACGAAAGCTTCAAACCGTATTTAATTTAGTTCATCTTAAATGTATGTTTAGTTTACGTTAGCTTTAAGCAATGGTTATTTTACTTTACCATTAAACTACTGGTAATTTAATTTGAGTATTTAATCATGGTTATCATACGTTAGATTTAAAAATAATATTTTTAAGTTAGCTCTAAAATAAACATTTTCTCAATCTAATTTAGCTCTAAAGCCTGAGTTTTTCAAGTCAGCTTAAAAGCCGTGGTATTCTAATTTAGGTTTAAATAAATTTTCTTCCCTTTTGGTTTAAACAATGGTAATTCTTCATTAGCATTATTCCATGATTATTTTTTTAGCCTTGAACCATGTTTAATTCCCAGTAGCATTAAACTATTATGAATATAGATTAGGTTTAAACAATGGATATTTTACGTTGGCTTTATACTATGGTTATTTTAACTTAGCATAATACTACGTATATTTAAGGTAGCTTTAAAATAATTATTATTTATACCTACCGTGGCTTTAAACCATGCCATTTTTAAGTTAACTAAAAACCATGGTTATTTCATGTAAGCTTTAAACCATAATTATTTTATGCTTTCTTTTACCCATGGTTATTTTATGTTAAGCTTAAACTTTTTTTAATTGGCCTAAGCCTTAAATAACGGGGTTTTTTACATTAGGTTAAATAGATGTTCACTTTAGGTTAGCTTTAAAACATGGTCATTTTATTTATGCTTATTTTATATTAGTTTTAATATGTTATTTTATTGAAGCTCAAAAACAAGATTTTACCATGGTTATTTTACGTTAGCTTTAATTAATGGGCATGTTACGTTAGCCTTTAAACATAGTAATTTTACCTTAGCTATAAACCATAGTTAGTTTACTTTCATTTTAAAGAATAGTTATATTTCATTAACATTTAAACCGTGAATTTTTCCTTTAGAATTAAACTATGGTAATTTTCAGTGAGCTTTCTTCATGTTTATTTAACATTAGCATTAGAACCATCGTTATTTTGCTTTAAATTTAAACCATGGTTATTTTATATTAGCTTTAAACAATAGGTTTTTATTTATCTAGCTTTAAACTATGGTTATTTTACGTTAGCTTAAAAGAAATTACCTTTTAACCATGTTTATTTTACTTTACCTTTAAATCATTGTTTTTTTTGTATTAGATTTAAGCCATTGTTGTTTTACCTATGTAAAAACCTTATGTTATTTTACTGCAATGTTAATCCATGGTTATTTTAATTTATCTTTAATTCATAGTTATTTTACATAAGCTTGAATACATGGTTATTGTTCCTTAGCATTAAACCATGTATCTTTAAGTTAGCAGTGAATCAGGGCTATTTTACTTTGACTTTAATCATGTCTATTTACCTAATGTTATTTTACGGTAGTATTAACCCATGCCCAATTTAATTTAACTTTAATCCATGGTTATTTTATATTAACTTTACACCATATCCATGTTACATTAACTTTAAGCAAAATTATTTTACGTTGCCTCTTAACCCCATGGTTATTTAAAGAATTGTTTTAATCCTTGGCAATTTTACTTTAATTTTAAACCATGGTTATTTGAGCTTTATATTCTCCGTTCATTTTGGTTTAGCTTTCCATGGTTATTTAACTTCAGCTCTTACCTATGTTTATTTTACTATTGTTTTAATCTTTGGCCATTTTACGTTAATTTTAAACGATGGTTAACTAACGTTAGCTTTAATCTCTGGTTATTTTGCCTTAGCTTAAAAAGATGGTTATTTTACGTTAGCTCATAATAATTGATATTTTAGCTTAAACCATGAGTTTTTTATGTTATGTATAAACTATGGTCATTTTACTTTAACTCTAAATCGGTTATTTTTTGTTAGCTTTTAACAATGATTATTTTACTTTCTCTATAACTATGTTTATTTTAGGTTAGTATAAATCCTTGATTATTTTATGTTAGCTTTAAACCATCTTACTTTACTGTCAGCCTTAAAACATGCTTCCTCTAGTTTAGTTTTTAACCATTGTTATTTTGATTTAGCTTTCATCCATGGTTATTTTACGTCAGCCTTCGAGATGTCTTCGTGGTATCTTTGGTACCTGAAGATCACTCATTCCTAACCACACTTTTACCATACAAAGCTACCAAATAACCAATAAAAACTATTTTTTGAAGAAATTGTAGTTCCTTTCTATTAATTAATACAATTACAACAAGTAAATATTTCATTATTTTTTTAAATTTTATCCTCTTTTGGTGAATAACTTCTACCTATTCTTTCCGGTCTAGTTTAGAACTAATGTTCCTCGTAATTTAAAAATATATTCTCTACGTGTTTTCATCTAGAGTTATTCATTTATAGATAAAAGGAGAGTGTTATCTCAAATCAAACTAGTTTTTCAAATTAAGTTCTTTAATAAAGAATCAATTAGACGCACATAATTCAAATTTTCAATATTGAATTCATGCAAATTGGACCTCTAATGTAGAAGATCGTTTTTCATCACTATTAGCAACCAATTCCATTCTTCTTAACGCGATTCTCGCACGAATGAATTGATGCTCATTCCCAAGAATGGGTCGTTATAACTCCCCAAAGTCAAAATGTGAACAGACACCCAAATTCTACTTGGTTTCCGTAATCTCCAGCCCCACCTGTAATCTTGAAGAGTATTATGCCCCCCAAATCTCCAACCCTCCCGCTGAGTTCCAATCACGTGTAAAGAAAACAAGAAAAAAGTCCCGTTTCTTCTAACATTTTGCTAAACTAACTCGTCATCGGGACTGAAAACGCATCATACACTCATGTAAATAATTCATCCTTAGTCATAATAACCTTTGCCTACCTATCAATATTCGACCATCTCATCTTGTGAAGTGGTTATTGACAAGTAATGAGTTATCATAACTGGTTGACAAAGGTTTACAGTGTTTTTGGCCTTTCAGTAATGCACCATTTGGCACGATTTATACTTTCGGTCGATCTAGCTCGAGTATTGTGCTAATTATTAACTCTATATTTTTACCTGCCGCGAAGCGCCAGGTCTAGGTGTTACATTTTTTTAAAATGAGTGAAGTTCAATGGTACCAATTTAGAGCCATGGAATGACCCATATGACCATGGGACATATGGCTATTCATCCTGGAGACTCCAAATCTGCCATCGGATTTGGCGCTGGATGGCGCCATCTAGTGGCAGAAGCTTCATTTAGCCATTCCATTTAAAGGCCCTTGTAGGTGATTTAAACCATGGGAAACCATCAATGTAATAACCATTTATCATTCTTTAACTAAACGAGGCATTCTATTGGAGGGACTTTCTCTTTTGTCATGGAAAGGAAGGATAAACGGGATTTGCAGCAGGATTTGGGGCTTTCCAGTAAAATGATACTTCAATAGCATAGTAAATTTTTAAAAATACTGCTTTTAAACTGTTAGAAATAATATATATAAATAATAAAAATAAATATATATATGTATATTAGTAAAATAAAGAACCACGAACAGATGGAAAAGTACATTTATTTATCCCTGTTAGACGATTGCTTGCACACATCGTAGCAACTTCAGCCATTCAATTTAAAGGCACGAAATTAATCGATTTAGAAAGATACATTGACAAAAACAAACGAAATTAGGTTCATTAAATAAAGCCAATGAAGTGAGACTAAAGTTAAAATATAATGAATTATAAAACTTAGGAGAAGAATTTTAAATAGAATCACTGAAGATGTTCCGATGTGTGGAGCGAAACATCTGACAGAGCTAAATAAATGTCCATTCAATCCACTCATGGGTCTTCATTCTCCTGCAGAGATTAAGGTTTCCGCGAATAAACCAATTTCTACAATATATATATATATATATATATATATATATATATATATATATATATATATATATATATATATATATATATATTATATATATATATATATATATATATATATATATATATATATATATATGAGAAGGAGAAATTTGACGCGAATGAGCAATGAGACAAGAAACAGGAGTTTTTTAAACGGAGGAAAAATGGACATTGGAAGAACATTAGGATAAAAGAGCAAAGGGCGGCACAATGAAGGCAATCCATACTGAGAAAACAGCAAGGGAAAAAAGTTTGAAATTCCTGGTGCGGACTCAAACACGGGTCTGCTGATTGCCGGCCAGATTCTCTACCCTTACGTTATCAGAAACAGTGACTCTACTTCACCTTAATGTACAATAAGACCAGTCCACAATTGAACAGTTGTTTGGCAGAGCTTTTTGTAAATTCTTTTACCTTCTTCAGTGTTATGAATAATTAAGAGATTAAAAGACATGCTGATGTTTAATATTAATAATTTTCAAGAGTTGCATTTAATATAAAAACTGAAAGATCACAAATATTTTGATTGCATAAATTAGGACCTAATACACTACTAAACATATCATTATCATTAACTAGTGATCCAACTTCTAGGAAAAACTGAAAAATGGGTCACCATATAAAAAGAATGAGACCTACGGGCTTAATTATCAGGTAAGAAGTCAAAAGGCTAACTGTAAAAGATAAAGTGGTACACAATTAGTTAGGGAGGGTTTTTATTGAATATATAGAGCTTAGAGAAGGGCAAATTATAGGGGTTTTATATATAAAACTTTTCCGTTATATAGGATAATTACCTTCATAAGCGTGATCCTGTATAGACGAAAGGAAAATCTTATGAAGGGAGCGATGCATTCGAACACTGACACTCCTCTACTTAGCGCTCCTAGTTTTTAGTTGTTGTAATAGTAAATAATCGACGAAAAGAGGTTAGAAATTCGGTTCTTCAGGCTAAAGAAGTATCCCGAGCTACGTTATTCAGTAAAACTTTATATAATCTTAGTGCTTAGGTAGAATCTTGCGATCAGTTTTACAATTTTCTCTTTAAAATGATTCTACTGGGAGCATAATAAATGAGTTCAATATAAAATTAATGTTTGAAAACTGTTTCTTGTTTCAAACTCACCTTTTGAAGCAAATAACTCTGTAAGAATATATATATATATATATAAATATATATATATATATATATATATATATATATATATATATATATATATATATATATATACATATATATGTATATATGTATATATATATATATATATATATATATATATATATATATATATATATATATATATATATATATTAATATAGGTGGGTGGTGGTGGGTGAAAAGAGAAAGAAATAAAGATCCATTTTCTTATGGGTAAGTCATGGAATAATTTAGATTCTATCAGTAAAAGTAACGTCGGTTTTTCTATGCAAAGCATATCCTTGAATATGCTTAACATTTGATCCAAGTATTGCTTCGTCTCCTCTCCCGCACCTCAATGAATTATATCATTTTTCTAGGTTTCTTCACACCATGTAATTTACATACACTTTTGAATTGAGATGCTATTTCTTTTATTTCGCGTGTGTGCATTTGTTCTTATATATATAGCTGTGTCTTGGCTTAAATAGATACGAGCAAATAATTTCTTTCTTTGGGATTTTAATGCGGTTTTATTGTAAGTTTTGCTTGTAGTATTTGCCCTTTGCGGCAGTTAAGTGCTGCACTTAGATACTTAAGCTTGAAAAAAAAGATGTAAAATAACGTCTTCATCGGGTTTGAAGAGCGTGTAAACATTTTAATTCGTAATAGTAAGAATAATAATAATAATTGCAATAAAATTACTTTTTGAACTGTGAGCTATATTTAATTTATTTCATGGAGAAAGAAATTTGGTTTTCTGTGGTCTGAATGGAAAATGAAATAATTTTAATTGCCAAAGGATTGTTTAAGATGTAATTGAATAAATTATATCATTTGTGCTTAATGAAGCTTAGATTGAGTAGAAAACAAAACCCAATTATCTGGCTCACGTTACCTCTAGCCTGCACGCTCCATTTTTAATACTTTAATGAGGATTTTCCAACTTGGAATAAATTTTTCATATAATAAACTTGAATAAAACAAAAAATATGGCATTTATTAAACAAGTGTAATCATCATTGGATATAGCGGTTTTATCAAACAATGTTCGTTTAGAAATAATAGTAGAAGAATTTATAACTACAAACAGTGGAATAAATTTACCAAAAATCTAACTTGTTATTAAATCTTAGAAATTCAGCTTGTTACGTAAACATTTTCAAAAATCTGTTGTAGAAAAAAGGCGATGGTTGCAATGTCTTGATTAAGCTAATCTGGTAAAGGGGCAAGGGTGATGCCGATGTTAATGTTGAACTTATTGTCGAGGAACGACACGGTGGTGTCACGCTCTATACAGAGTCGGGCCCTCGGGTATTCAATAAGGCCGGCAAGTCCCGGCTAAGGGCTTGTGCCCAATTTATATTCCAGTGCGTTAATCCAAGGTTGGCCAATAAAAGGGGGGAATCCGAGATTACCGTTTCAGCTCAGGAGTTTTGAAAGAAAAACCTCTTGCAAAAATAATCTTTAATATACAAGGAATTAATAGAATTATTATTGGTTATGGAACCTAAGCAAACTAATATAATAATAAATAGGTAAACAGCGGTTAATACAGGCGGGCAAGGAATAAATGGGAATAGCCCGCGAATTGTAACAATAACTTGATAGACTGTTATTAAACGCAGGTTGAGATAATATTAATTAAATGCGGGGAATTACGGGGATTTTCAGGGAGTGAATTAAATGGAGGAAAAATCACGGGACTGGGACCTCGGTTTTACCTCTGCAGCGGCGAATTCGATCGCGTTACCGGTCGAAGCCTCGGGGGGACTTCGTAAAGCGGAAGATGAGCGTAGATCAGGTTCCAAGTTGTCCTCCAAATGGGAATCACGCAGGAGGGGGGGGGAGAGTCCGCTCAAGGGACTGGTGTCGGCACGGCGACCAGATGGGAATCTGCACGAAAGGACTTCTCGGACTTCCTTGCTCTTCTCTCACGGTTAAAGTTAAGGTACACGAACCTTGTAGAGTGGATGGAATGAGCGAGAATTTGATCGCGGTCAACCCTCCGAATTGTAAATAACGAAGGATAGTAATCCGTCTCTGACTATAGAGATTACGAAGGTTAGATCCGCTCAAACGATCACAGGCGTCGACACGGCGACCCAACGCGGAACGATCTGACTGACGGACGTAGAAAGAAACTCTCGCTGACAATCAATGGAGTCGCTTACATAAATACGGCGAAATTCTTCTGGGGATGGGGTTAGGAGGAGAGGCGTAGGACACCTGGCGTCCTATGGGTGACTTGAGATGTAGCCGTCTAAACAGCCCCAAGTCACGGGCATCTCACAAGGGTTGTAAGGGGGGAGTGATAGTTTTCGTTTTCGACTTTCCATTGGGGGATGATTATTTAGAACAATGGGCAGAGAGGGGGGTCGTCTGACAGGGTTTAAAACTGATTAACCTTCTGGGGGCCATCAACTAAGGTGATATGGCCAGACAATGCCTGGGAATGTTTGCACCTTTGACCTCTCTTGAGCTAACCTTAACACTTATAAATGTTTTTTTCTTAAATTTTATATTTGCCCCCCCATCATTTGGAAAATTAAGGTTACTATGCTAGATAAGCCCACTGAAATCATCTTTTCTTAAACAATTACAATAAGACTAACCGGACACTTTTAGCATTTATTTAAAAATTAATTAGAGGGGCAAAAGTTGCAAGCGAGTTTAAAAAGGCCAACGCGATTCCCATTTTCAAAATTGGCATAGTTGGAAAACTGAAGGATTCTAATATTAGATTCTAGCAATCGGCCATTTATAGTCCCAAAATATATTAAAATAGGATAACCAGCATGGTTGTCGTTGGTTGCGATTGTGTTTATCTAACTTGCTGAATTTCGTTGCCGAATAAAGTTGTTGACCTATTTTATCTTGATTTTAAAAGCGTTAAATATTACTCCGCATAAAAGGCTTCTGATAAAAGTAAAATCCTATCGAAAAGAGGGTGATAACCTCAATGAATCTGTTAGCTTATCGAATGTGTTACTAACGTTATCCTTAGGGGATTAATTCTCTCTCCTTTGTTGGTTTTGAGCCAGAGGGTAATCCAGTGAAATGAGACCCTGTAACTCTTAAATTATAAGTTCATTTATATCATAGGATCTCAAACATCAATCGAAAGAAGTTAGTCTCAAATTATTGATTCGTATTTACTCGACCTTCGAAATAAAATAAAAGCGATAAATGTCATTTATCGACTACTATTGACTATAGCTTCAATATGACTTCAGCGACTGTGGCTCAACTTTGTTTTAGATTTGAGCAATTTTATAAACATGGAAGTCATTTTAAAAAATAGATATTTGATTATTTATTAACTTGTAATTTTCCTTCTATGAATAATATATATGGAATATTTATGAAAGAAATCAAATTTTAGGAATATATGGCATTTTATCAATTGATCTCATTTTCGCCCTACATTTAAACAATATTTTCACTCCAAATCTTCAATACTTAAGGACAATACGAGATTATAAAATAGAGCAAAATATAGAAATACTCATGTAAGTTTATAAGACACCTCGGATCAGTGTCTGGTAATGAAATACAAAGGAGCGCAAAACCCCTGGGCGAGTACATAATGACGGTGATAATCCAAACGCAGTCGCTATGAATACCAATTTCTCTGTTTTAATTTCAGGTGACCTAATAGTTTGAAAACAGACTCTTAGCTCTGAAGTACTAAGCTAGAGTTTTAAATTTAAATCAAAAGATATTATTCTTACATTGCATACATCGCTTGTCAAGCTTCACTTAAAATATGCAGTTCAATTTTGGTATGATATGAGATCAACTTTTTTTCCTTTACATACGATCAACAAAGACAAATGTAAATGAATCCTATTGAGTCAGAATGATTTCAGATCTTAAGTAATTTTACTGGAAAAATGTCGTTTTGCGGTCAACACATCAATGTATTTAAGATATTGAATGGTTTCGCTGATATCAATATGAGTTCCACTTTGAGTATAAGAGAACCAAGTAACCACTAGAAATAAAGGATAATGGATACGGATGTCTGCGTATAACTGCTACTCTGATCCTTTCTCCATTCACTTCAGGACTTGCACAAAACTTGAGTGGAGTTTAGGATGTTGCTGGTTCTCCTAATGTAAATCTGATGTAACACAAATAACACCTAATTAACCTAACAAGAACCAGGTGTACACTATTGAATATTATGCAATTGTTTACTACTAGAGTAGAAAGTTTATAATGACAACAGTTTCATTATATTTGAATAAATTAATTATACCAATTTATTAACTTCCCATGAATCGAAATTATTCAAAACATTTTAGACACATATGTTTAATGCTTGTAACAACCAAACTTCGGCCGAATAACTGGCTATAGCGTGATTTATAGTTATTTATAAGATGTGGCAGCGTTCTCTGAGGAGATTTCCAATTCTTCATTGGCATAGATTTCTAACTCGCTTAGGTCCTTGGACTTATGTAGAGGAACTGCTTTTTTTAATTCCAAATATAAATTTGCATGGATTTGGGACGAGTGATTGTGAAGTCCATTCCAATACGTTTCCAATGACTTCATCCTTAGCCATTCCTTTAGGATTTAGTTTGACATATGTTTTGGATCGCTATCCTGTTGCACTGTTAAATTGCACCCGAGCTTCAATTTATGAATGAATGCACAACGTTTTTACCATTATTTACTGGTACTCTAACGAATCTATCTTTCGATCTACGCAGTAAAGCTCACAAGTTTCTGATGCAGAAAAACACTCCCATAACATCATAGATCCACCGCCCTGCTTTACAGTGGGGAGAATTTCCTTTTCTCTATATGTTTTGTTTTTCTGTATCCAAACGTATCGTTAGTCCAAAGCCCCTAAAAACTAAAGTTTCTTCTCGTCGGCCGGGTCAATCTTCTCTCAGTACCTTACTGGCTTGTCTAGATAGACCGTAGAGTAGCGAAAGTTGTTCTGCTTGTGGTTAACAAGGAGTAGTCTTGCTTATAGCTCTTCTTCCTGTAACATACTCGACAGCTGAAAGCTTATACAATAGTTCAATGGTTATCTAGCGATGGTTTTTCTCTACCTTTTTCCTCAGGAAAGGAAGGGCAAAAGTGAAGAGCACCATCTTTCTCACTCATCAGCAAGCGATTCCACTGTAAATCTAGCTAAATACTTTGGTAATATGCCTGAAAAAATGATTTACGAAGTAGTCCATTTGTTTGTTAATACCCTGTATCCATTTTCTAGGTTATGTAAGCGAATAATGTCTTCTTTAGTCCTCTTATGCAACTCTGTACTCTTTAACAGCTTTATAGATGTGTTTGTATGAATGACGAGCACTGGATAGATGTATGGAAAACAAATGGCTTAAGATAAACTAGCCAGATGACTCCTAACCTTGGACGCGGTGACAATCATCTTCTCTAAATTAGCGCATGGAAGAACGATTTTTCTTAAAATGGTGGAAATTGTTTTAATTGATAGCAAATGAATAAATTTGGTATATTGACCTCGATTTAAATAAAGTAAACTGTAGTTTATCTGACGAAACTTATATATATCATTAAGATTTAAGGTGTGTAACCAATTTTGATCAAACTATAGTTAATTTTGAAAAATCTCGAAATACATTAGAAGAGGAGAATATTTTTCATAAATAACCAATGAGTTCGACTCTCAAACATCCAACAATTCTAAGTTGCAAGAATTTAAGTTTTATTTTATAAATAAAACGAATATTTTCTGTAGAATGTTAATTTGTCAAAATAACAATGGTTAGCGAGTGCATAGTTTGAATTCATTCCTTTTAGGCTCCAGGAGTTGATTAGAAACCTAAATTATATATATATATATATATATATGGACAAAATATCGTTGGTATCTCTCCTAAAGATTTTAAGAAGCCATTAAAAAAATTAGAAAATGTGTGAAAGTTGCATAACCCAATCAATTAAAGGAGGAAAACAAAGAAGCTTAATGTTTCAAAATGAAGATGAAAATTGATCATTAATAGAAAAAATATTTGTAAAGTATATTACATATATCATAGTTATGCAGTACGAGGTTATAAAGTTTATAATATTTAGCAAAAGCAAATACAAATCCATCACAGAAGCCTCGAATATGTATACAACATTCAAACCTACGTGTGATTATAAGTCAAATTTATCATAATAGCGCCGTCATTGATAACGAAGCAATAGATTAAAGAAACTTGAAATGTGGATGCAAATATTATATTTTGAAGGTTATTCTCAATCAGATACTCCGCATAAATCTAGCTTTAATAGGTTCCATTTAGTAAAGCACTGATGAGACGACTACTCAAGAATAGAAGCCAAAGTAATGTATTCCAGTGGCTTTATCTTGGTTTCTTTTGCATTTGATTAATATTCATCTGGTCGTTGGAACCTGCACAGTTGCGGTTATCTCGGTGAAACCTTTTGTCATTTTCCTTATACCATGTCCCTTGATAGTAGGTATCGTCTCGTTTTTTTCTTTTATGTTTCGCCTTATATGCCAAGAAAGGTGTTTTTTAACTAATTATTCCCCCTTCATAAGCCTTCCATAAATCATGATAGGTGGAATACCACTGCCCACAAAACACGTCAATTTTTGCCTTTATCTCCTACCGAGGCTTCACTGCAAAAATCGGGGAAAGGAAAATTATTTGCGTACTGCCACCCCCCACGACTGCATACATAAGAGATCGAGCGCAACCTCCACCCCCATCGTAACATCTTAACTGATGCCGTTCTTCCAAATACAGAGGATAAAATTTTTATAGAATATAGAATGGTAGAAGTGCCATCAGATAACCAGATCATAGTTTGGAGAAATAGCTGCACAAAGCAAAGATAAACTTGATAGAATTGGGGCTAGTCGCTGAGAAAAGCAGTTTACTAGCTGGAACTTCTAAAAATGACCGTATTTATATGAGGAAATGGATAATGGACGTATTTTTTGATAATGAAATTATTCGGCGTTGCGAGAATTCAGCGAACGTTTACATTGCCGAACAAACCCAGAATATTAACTTTGCAAACTCTGCGGCTTTATTCATGAACAGTGAATCGCTTCATACTCTTATCTGATGGAGAAAACGGAGGTATTTTTCGTGGGTATGTATGAGTTGCATAAAAGATTATGCTCAAACAAATACCAACGCATTTGTGTACGTTGTACTCGAAACATTCACAATCTTATCCTCTTTATGTCATAAACTTAGAAGTTTGCTTCCGTGAATTCCCCTCCTCTGCACTTACGAAGTACCACAAATTCCAGAATCATCTTTGATGATTGAGTCAATCATAATTGGCCTGGCTAGTAAAGTAGAGTGAACAGATGTTTACAAGAAAAATTTGTTGTTTGAGAGCCGAAATCAGGGACAATTTAACTCAGCAAGTGGATTGCCAATCTCATCTCTCCGGGCTGTCTTTACGATAAAACAGCTGGATCATCTGTTAGTTGCATATCTCCCACTGAGATCTGATCCGGTGCCACTTAAATCATAAATCTCAGAGAAAGTCAGTATTATTCGATCATTTAAGCTGCATGGAAATACAGTGGGTCGAAGCGATTTATTTGTTATAAGGGGGAGGAAAACTAAAGCTGGTAATTCGACAGGAAATATTTTGATTAGGGGATTGTAAAAAAGCGTTAAAGTTATCTGAAGGAAGAATTAATGGAAAGTCTTTATGCTAGACAGTTAAAAGATGTGACGCCCTAGTTTTTTAATTACCACAATTGCGCGCAACTCTCCAGATATTTCTGCATCTCATTTTTCATATATGGCACGTTTATAAGTGGTTACTTACGATATCTTTGCTGTAATTAGTTGTTAGCATTAGAATATACTTGAAAATTAGCTATATTTCAATCATTTACTAGCGCTGAAAGAATTTTCCTAAGTTTTGGCTCTAATCTATTTTTAGTGCCTCTAGCAGAAGAGATAATCCAATCTATGCCACAGATTTTCATTTCTCCTAACTTCCCAACTTTCCATGCTATTCTGTCATCAAAGGCTTCATAGGGAAAAAGGCTATACAGATTAGCGATTGAATTTTTAGTTGCGGGAGAATCTACATCTCACTATGTCGGTCGGTCGGCCGGTCCCCGTTTTGCTTTTGGCTCTTTTGATAATAACATTGTAACTATTTCGCCGATTCTAACGAAATTTGAAACACCTATGATGTTTTACTTTTTCTTTTGAATGGTGTAATTGCCAAGGCCCTCCCAAGGTTAGCCGAGTAATTATTAAAAGTTCTGAAGGTCGTAAGATCATAAATCAGAATAAGTGAGAGCACCCGATTTTTAGTCAGCAGACCTTGTTTTTTAAGGAGTAGCTGAGTACAAATTCGTTAATTTTTATTTAAATTTATATTCCCTCACTCCAAAATATGTCAAAAATATATTCATATGTAAAATAGTGAAGTTAATGAATGTGAAAGTATAAGAAAATTTAAATTTTCGCCAGAATAGCCAAATGAAAAAAAAACTTGTCGTTGAAGGGAATATGAGGATACGGAACTCTCTTCAGCCTGTCCAATTCAAAAACAAGGTCGGTCCCATCGGGTACAGGTAAAAGATTTAATCAGTATTACATTAATAACTGTACCCAATTATCACGTTGCCTAAAATTGGGGTAAATATGGTAGATCATTAATTTTAGATAATTTACTCTGTTTTACGAGATGTCACTCTTGAATGTTTAAACATTAGGCGTAATGTTCACTGAGTTGGTACGTGAGTAGTTAACAGCTACCATTTTTTGAACAATTGTTGTCAAAGAGTCAAAGAATTACGAGAAACATAAAACGACCTTGTTCCCTTTAAAGCTCCTGCAAACACCCGCCTTTATTTTTAATCATGACTTAATACGTCGCTTGAAAGAAGCTCCGCTGCCAAAGTTTCTGAGTGATGTGCTAGGCCCAAACGAAGCCTCTTATTGCATACCCATCGATATGCTCCCCATAAAAATTACAGAGAAAATAGTTCACCGAGGTACTTAAAAATAGTTTCCTCGAGAGGACAGTTTAATGTTATTTTAAAGAGTAGGATTTTTGTAATTATTACCAAATTATTCAAGAGATAATGGAGCCAAGGATGTTAACTGCATTTATTCTGAAAAATGAATTTGTCATTGAAATTTGTCGCTTTCACAAAAGCGTTTCTTGTATCGCACTTTAGAAATACATACACTTCAATGGTAGCGTTGATGCGAGCTTCATGGTGGAAAATGAAGTTGGGCAGTCGCTCAATCCAATTAGAACACCCGGCAATGGAGGCATTTACACAGGCGTCTGTGTGCGTGCGTTTGATATAGCTCGCGGAACATTTAATCCATTGGACGGGTAGCATCTCTTTAAATATCAATTATTGCATTCGCGTTTATATGTATATAATTTTATATATATATATATATATATATATATATATATATATATATATATATATATATATATGCAGGTTCTTTTGAAGTTTACAGCTGTGCAGCGTAATTAATTTTAACTTGTATATTCTTAACATTACTTAAAAGCTTTTTAACGGGGTTTTTGAGGCGAGAAAAAACATTCGTAAACTACATTCTTTATTCCTAGACGTATTTCGACCATGTTAAGTTTTTGAATAATTCCATTTATTTCCATTCCCTGAAGATGACCTAACATGGTCGAAAGACGTCTAGGAATAAAGAATGTCGTTTGTGGATGTTTTTCTCGCATCGAAGACCCCGTTAAAAAGCTTGTAAGAAATGTAAAGAATATACGAGTTAAAATTAATAAAGCTGCCACAGCTATAGACTTCAATAGAACCTGGATACAACATTGCCTTTTGCCTAGTTATATATATATATATATATATATATATATATATATATATATATATATATATATATATATATATGTGAAAATTAACCCACCAGAAAATGATCAGATGAATCCGAGCACTTTCGAACTATATATGCAACTTCATTTTCAAGGAATAGCATGAAAATGACAAAGACAACCTTATATAGGGTACACAGATACGAAGGAAACGCCCGTCACATATTACAAACCAATGTAAAAAGACAAAAACAAGACAGAAATATACCAATAAAAAGAAAAATAGGCAACTAATAACAGACATATGCATCCCCAAAACGATATACACACAACAACGCCGTGTATAGGAATGGAAATAGTGGGTGAAAAAACAAAAAATATTTTAAAGGATTATCATTAGAACGAAAACATTTAGGGCTAAGAGTTAATCCATGATCATAGCAGAGAAACGTAGTGGGGGAGGCAATGCGAATGATATTACACTAATAAAGAATGATAAAAGGCTGCTTTATGAAGTTATTTCATTAACTACAAGTTTTTTTAAAACAGGGTCGAGTTTAAATAAGCCAAGGGAAATATTTATATTAGGCAAAATGCCAATTAATGAACACTCGACAATATTTCTTTTTATGAAATCAGCGGAATGATAAAGGAAATTTACAAAATTCCTGTCAATGGGGTGGTTATTTTCGGTTAAATGTAAATTTTCAAGTGCTGTTTAATTGACCTCTTCTAATATTATGCTTATGTTGGTAAATTCTAGTAAATAAAGATTTACCAGTTTGCCCGAAGTAAGGTAAATTGCAAATAGAACATTCTATAGAATATATTCCTCCTTTTTTCCTTTAATTATTGTGGACTAACATTTTATATAAAGTGGATTCATATCTAAAGTTTACAAAGATACTAAGTTGCTTAAAATTACGGGTGAGACAAAGTAATGGTTCAAAGTATGGCAAGATAAGAAAGTAAACACCTTAATGACAACGAGAGAGAAGGAAGACCATCCCTATCTACCAATGCAGCGAAATTAGCCGACATTTAAAAACTTGTAGATGAAGATTGGAGGATTAGTGTTGAATTAATTACGAAATAAGTCGATATTTCCCAATGATCAGCATATGCAATTTTAATAGAGCATCTTCGTCTCAGCAATTTTTTCTGTCGTTGGGTGCCGAAAGCGTTGCGGGATAGTCAGCTTGCACAAAGTAGTCGTGTTCCATCATGACTATGCTCCAGTCTATTCTTTACGGCTTATAAAAAAACTTTGAGTAAATTTCGATGTCAAATCATATCCGATCTACCCTAGCGCCATGATCTTCCCCGTCTCGGAATATTTCTTGTTTCCAAAGGTTAAGGAATATATAGAATGAACAAGATTTCGATCGAGTGAAAAAGCAAAATGGGAAGTCAAGTCATGATGCAATTCAAAAAGCAAGGAGTTCTTCAGGGAGGAATGGTCAGGTGGAAACAAAACCTTCAGAACTGCATTGAACTAAGTGGAAACTATGTTCAGAAATATTAGTGACATTTTTGTAATTTTAATTTTTAATAAATATTTCTTTGATTTCGCACAAGACTTTTTTAAGTTCTTGTATATATATATATATATATATATATATATATATATATATATATATATATATAATATCTCTAAAAGTAGCGCGAGAGAATGATGAAGATGATGGCAATATTTACATTGAAAGAGAAAATGGAATAAATTTTTCTTAAGGTAATATTTATTACCTTTTTCGAAAATATGCGTGCAGGGAAGCGATTCGAACCATGGACACTGAGGCAGCGAGCACAGCTTTGATCACAGTTTAAGAGTATGCCGTTAGTACACTAGTAACATTTCCACCAGTATGCCGTAACTACACTAGTGTACTAACGGCATACTTTTAACTGTGATCAAAGCGGGGCTCACTGCCTCAGTGTCCATGGTTCGAATCGCTTCCCTGCCCGCATATTTTCGAAAAAGGTAATAAATATTACCTTAAGAAAAATTTATTCCGTTTTCTCTTTCAATGTGGTTTATTGCATTTATATATATATATATATATATATATATATATATATATATATACTAGCAGAGATACTCGTCGTTGCCAGAGTAAAATATAGGTTCGTCAATAAATTAAGACGGATTTGATACTTTTCTTTTTATTATTCCTCACAATGTTCTCATTCTATGAACGAAACTTAATCTTGTTCAGCAACGCTACAGAACTTCTTGGTACATAAAATTCTTATTTTTTTCTTGTAGAATATATAGAAACAGATTACATTTTGCTTCTAACCCAAGAGCAATTAACATAGAGTTGACCATAAGTAAAACAGGTTTCCTTTAATTGTAACTATGCCACTAATAGAGTCTCACCTTAAGATTCTATTAATTCACATTGTAAAACTTACATGGATTGGAAAAAGTAGTCTTCTGAATTCAAATTTAGTGGATTCAATGGTATTCTCTGAATGAAGGCATCCTCTCCTTTTCCACCCACAGGAAGAATGGTTGCCTCTATGACATGGGGCATCAAAATATTTACCACCAGACGAGTGAAATTAGAGAGCTTTGTTAGATCTTAATTGCGCAAAAACATTATTTAGATTTACTAACTTAAGTTCAAGTTGGTAATGAGTTATGTCAAGAGGTTCTAGAGAGTTTGGGAACTCTGTGAAATTACGACAAGTGGAGTATGATCCGAAATTGTATCAACTGACTTGTAAATTTTGGACTTCGACAGAGGGAAAGCCGTAGATGTTTATTGATTCTGCAGAGAGTGTTGTACTTCGAAGCCAATAGAGCTATTTCACAAAGTAAGTTGGATTTTTGTAGTTTTTTTGAATATTGGGTAATAACTTTACCTTGAGATTATCAAGAGTATTTATAACTATGCAGAGAGAAAATATTTCTATTCCCTCATCAGCATCAAGAGGTACTTTGCGAATTCCCAGTGTCAGAATGTTTTGGTGAAATTGTGCTGACAGTTGATAACCAAAGAGCTCTACTCTCATATTTGTGTTGAGAGACTTCTAATATTTCTACACATATAAAATAATTTCAGGCAAACCCAAACCTCATATGTCATGGTCAATTTATCGATCACTGGAAGTGTCTGCTTAAAATCAGCTAAGTGTGACACTTACCTTAGGAGCCTCACAATCTCTGATGTCTCGCCTTGTCCTGCCTAGTTCTTATAAGGGTTAATTATGAAGCACTGAATGAGGTACCCGGCGTTGCCGGGGTACAATAAATCATGACCAAGATATAGATTGAAAGTCTTATATTTATTAAAAATGATTCTTTAACCAATATTACATCATACCACTTCTTGGTATAAAATATTATTTGTCTTTCCTTGTGGTGCCTGGACAAATAGGTTGCTTTTGCTTCATACATGTGAATAATAATTTAGGGGAAGATAACTTGTCTCTCTTAGGTCTAACCAGGGTCACGTTCCCTAGATTGAACAGACGGGGCAAGTTTGGAAAAGGGACCGTTGCCCCATTTAAGGGGCACTTAGAGACTCTGGACAACGTCCAATATCTTTATCGAAATATTTAAAATAAGAATAACTTTTAGTTTTTATATATACTGTCTAACCTTTTTTTCTATAGATGGACAGACACAGACACGCACACAAAGACAGACATACTTCATTTTTATTATATATATATATATATATATATATATATATATATATATATATATATATATATATATATATATGATAAAACTCACAAAGTATAAGTTGTCCTTGATAAGGAACTTAATAAAGTTCGAAAGTACTTGGAAACACCTTTTCATTTTTTCCTGCGGGACATTGCATATATATATATATATATATATATATATATATATATATATATATATATATATATATATATATATATATATATATATATATATATATATATATATTTATATATATATATATATATATATATATATGTATATATATATATATATATATATATATATATATATAAATATATATATATATATATATTAAGAAACAATTATGGGTTATAATGCATAATTGATTTAAAATAATTTAAATAAAAATGTGGATTAAAACCCATAGTGCTTTCTTTATTTTCATCATTTTTTTCTTATTTAATAACATAGGTATGTATATTTGTGTCCTTGTATTTATATTTTATGCGACCTTTCCATTTTATTTATTTGTCTTTTACCATCTCTGGCGTTTTGGTGGAGATTTTATCTTGTAATTTTACTCTTCGTGTACCTTTTAGTAGTCCCTCTTCATGCTAATGTTGTCTTTTTATCTTTTTGTCGCATTATCAACGCCCTCAACGTTTTACCGGTTATCACTTTTGGCTTCCTTAAGACGATCTGGGCTTAGCTTTCTTATGCCAATTTATGTGAATATTATTACTATATTCATTGATAATTATTAACTGAACAAGGTTAAAAAATACTTGGAAATAGCTTTTCACTTTTCCAATGGGATTTATATGGATTTGTTGCTCCATATATATATATATATATATATATATATATATATATATATATATATATATATATATATATATATATGTGTGTGTGTTTGTGTGTGTGTGTGTGTGTAAAATCACGAAAAGTAACACGTGAATAAGTATAAAACTCACAATGGATTATGAAATAGAGAGAAACCGTATTCATACAAAGCAATGTTTTCTCTATAAAATCCGATTTTCAGATTTCTTATGATATCTGATAAGTTTGAATTGACGAAGAAAGATCGGACTGGTTCTTGAGAAAACAAACCGGGGCTAATATTTACCGTTCTCTCCTTTGTGCTGGAGATTAGGAACGATCCAAAGATATTTCTACTAATAAAATCATTTTTTTGCATTATGGTATCTTATTTTGACCAGTTAATCTAGTGACCCATCTTAAGCCTGTAGACGACCAAAGCATTATTTCTATATCTCTTAGATACTGCATTTTGATGTTGCTTAATCCTTATGGGTATATTTTGAGAAATTTGACCTACATATAATAAATTACAATCCAAAGAAGGTATACTATATATTACATTATTATCTTTCCTTGTGCTGTGTTTTATTAACATATTCATTAATGTATAATTGTATTTAAAAATTACATTTATATCAAGTTGTTTTAACATTGCTACTACATACAAGAAATTATCATGGTAAGGTGAAATAAATAAGTTGTGTAAAGGCTCTGTTTTCCTCAACTTGCGGTTATAGAACGTTGTTTTAGTTAGCTTTATACATGCAGTTTTACAAAAGATATTTAGAATAACACCGAGATTGCCTTCAATCTGTGTTACTCGAAATATTTGTTGCAAAACTGCATGTATTAGCTAAAAAAACATCCTATAACCGCAAGTTATACAAATAATGCTTTGGACGTCCGCATTCTATAACCGCAATTTATACAAATAATTCTTTCGCAAGGCTATGAAATAAACAATTGCCATCCCCAGGTGCGCGTTCATAAACCAAATCAGAGTTGGAAATTGGAGAAATATATTTATTCTCACTCCTAATGTTAATGTAAAGACAAAATATATTGTATATACTGCAGCTGTGCGTTAGTTGCCATTATTTGGTTTACTAAATTTTAATAATGTCTACATGTTTTATTACATTTAAATCCATACAAATTGTGTTGGGATTTAACAGTTTATCTCATTTTTTAATGTTAAATCAATCAATTTTCCTGTGCTTTTGTGATTCAAAATATTTATCCTTTTTACAATAAGTTTTGGCCCAGAGGTACCCACTTTGCTCTCAGCAAGATGTATCGTTAAAGTCAGCACGGGAGATGTTAGAAACAAATATTTTGATTAACATTATCAAGTTTACTTATGAAAAAGTAATACATGGTCCTTACTTAAATTATCCTCTTTATTATTTGAAAAATGACTGTCTCAAATAATATAACTAATACGTCCGTGAATGATTACTTCTTTCGATGAAGAAGTACGTGTAAATTCAAAAGGGAAATAACACCCAGAAAAAAATGATATTGAATATCTACTTATCCGAGTAATGGAATACAAATAGGCCTCGAAATGAAGTGCGTACAAAATCGAATGCCAACTGCTACCTCTAATATATTTTCCGAAATATAACTACTGCATTTTATGACTAGTTTGGAACTGTCCCAGTTTATGGTATGGTTAAGATTGTACATATGTAGAAAAAGCGCAGATTATTCACTGTAATTACCTACATGGCTTGATCTTGCTTAACCCGGATATATATATATATATAGATATATATACAGGGTGTTTTTAACTTATATGTTCATTAAGGAGATATTAATTTTTCTAATTGTTTCTTAGACAAACATCAAGATTTTAGCAAAAAGTCTTGTTTTCAGACGAGGCATTTTTTAGCCGTAAGGGTGTTTTTAATCAACATAATAATCATGAGTGACATCATATTAACCTACGAATTGTGCGGGAGCGTCGATATCAACAAATATTTGGAGTTAATATTTGGGCTGGAATTCTGGGTGACAAATTAATTGGTCCATACATGTTACCGTCTCCGCTGACAGGAAATGCCTATGGTATTTTTTTATCAGAAGTTCTACCTGAAGTTCTGCAAGATGAGCCACTGGTAGAATGAAGAGAAATGTCATTTCAGCATGATGGGACGCCAGCTCATTACCATCAAAATGTAATAGTCCGGTTCATTGGCCTGCAAGACGTCCTGATTCGAACATACTCTGACTTTTTTCTTTGGGGACACATGAAAAACCTCGTTTATGAAACTCCTGTGGATTCAGAAAAAGATTTAATTGTAAGAGTAGTTGCGGAGTCTGGTCAAATTTCTGAAATTTATATATATATATATATATATATATATATATATATATATATATATATATATTATAATAAGTGATAAAAAATTGAACGCGAGCCAAGAAACGCTTGTGTGAACTATCTTCCGAGTAATTTGGTTTAAATTAGAAAGAACACACTTTTAAACAGCATTAAACTGCTCTCTTCAAGAAACTATATTTAAGTACCTCAGGGAACTATTTTCCTTGTAATTTGTATCCAGATAATATCGGTGGGCATGCAATAAGCTGCTTTGTTGGGGCCTATCGCATCACTCAGAAACTTTGGCAGCGAAACTTCTTTCAAGCAAAGTATTCAGTCATGATTGAGCTTAAAAGGGAACCAGTTTGACAATTTTGAAGACGAAATTAATAAACGGGTTAAACTTCATTATACACAGACACACATAAACATTCGATACTTCCTTAACGTGTTAAACCGTCAAAACAGGAAAAATGGAGTTTTTATTTATTTTTTAATAAAATAAAACAAATAAACAAAGTTAATTTTTCCTAGGTTTCGGTAAATAAGGTGATTAAATAAGGACAAATGAAAATGCGAGAAAGGTTGCTTTCCAAGAAAATGGTGACTAGTTTGACTCGAAAGGCACGTAGTCGTCCTAAACCTGCCCTAGTACTGTGAAGAAAAGCTGGTCTCCTCTAAATCAAGAGCAAAGCAAACTTTCGAAGCGGTTCGAAGGAGCTGACTCTTCAATTTTGTCTAATATTGTTTGATGATGACGGTAAGCAGAATGTTGATGGAGAAATAATGATGATAATTTAGAATCTAAAAAAATTTGATGCATGAAGTGGTCAAAGTTTCATTAAGGCACAAGAAGATCGAACATATTTTAAAGAATATAAAGGAATAATAGAAATCTTCAAGATAAAATGTCAGTAAGAATTTACCTCATTATTCTTATCCCGCTATACTTCAGCCATCCCTTACTAAGATTCCGTCTCTGGTTGCTATAGTTTCCTTTCTTCTCTGAACTTTCAAACTAGACGTGGCTTTATGGCGAGAGGATGATGATTCTGGATTACCTATTCTCTGGGTTACATGAGATATGAGCATTTGCCACATATTCACTATAGTAACTTTACGATCTTTAGTAACATTTTTTTTCAGGAGCAATACTCGGCAAATAATATCAATATTTTTTCTTTATATTTTAAGGAAAAAATCAATGTTCTTTAATTTAAAAAATAAATATCCTACATTTCGATTAAATTTGTAATTTACTCCAATTTCCCATTACTTTGCTAGCTTTAAATCTACAAACAACCACACTCTTAAAGCTATTCTGTATCTCAGTGCCTTTGTGTACTCAATCTTTACATTCCTTTACAAAAATAAACCATTTGACTGCCATATTTATTTGTCTCTGAAAGAAAATCTTATTTTTAAATGCACTGCAGGGCAGACGAAATACGAAGATTATGATGCCTAGTTCTTGAGCACATATCCAACATGGCAAAATCATTAAAAACATTGAGCAAAGGAGTTGGAAGAAATGAAGGGCTATTAGAAGTCTAAATTAGTTCACTCTCTCATAAATTTGGTGCAATTGACTGAGATTTGTATCCATGTTATCAGTCTTATTACAAAAATATCTGCATATATTTGTAATTAGGAGAGTTGATTGACTAATGATTGTTCCTTCTTTGTCTACAATTGGTCTTTCTTTAAATTTGTGGTCATATTACAGAACAGGGAATCTAATTAGCTCACATTAGTTGCATCCTTAAGTGTTTGGTGAAATCATTTAAAAAAAAATTCTAATTATTTATAGTGATTATTTAATCTTTGGCTGCTTTTAAAAATACCATTGAAATTAATGAGGATAAGCTTACTGGATTTAATTGTTTTCTTGGTTGTTGTTTTTTTTGCTTTATCTATTAATTTAAGATGAAGATCTAGGTCAAGGTAATTTAAAAAATTTCTCAAATCAAATTTGGGTAAGCAAGTCCAATAAAAGTAACAAGAGTTCAAGTCAATTTGGAATACATTTGTGAAGGAATTAATTAGTTTCCATTTGCTAGCATTTGTAAAGACGGATTGCGATCTTTTCTTACAACAAAACTCCACTTATTTCTACTTTCGCCGTGGCATTTCGTTTACAGCGGCAAATATTATAATTTTAACGATGTTGAGCTATTTGCTGGCCACTTTTGAGTAATTAAATATCGGCCAACACATTTGGTCTCTAGAAGCAGTATTGGTTACTAAAAATGATTCTAAAGACCACAGAGTTTTATCTCTCCTTAGTTCATTTCAAAGATTCTCTGTAGTGATTTGACTTCCGTGGATTAGTTTTATGGGCAAAATTGACAATAAACAGACTGTTTTTACTGACGTGCTAACTGCTTTTAGCTACCTGTTTCAGTTTAACTAGTTATGTGGTAAAGGTAAAGTCCGCCTTGAAATTCTTAGACCACAAAATTGGCCGAGGGACTGAAGGCAATATTAAATCGCAGAAATACAGGGTTTCGTGTTTATTTAACCTCGCATGACCGGTTGAATTTGTGTGGGCTTGGTCAGCGATGGTCTTTTGCTAGAGTGAAAGTTGTTCAGTGCTCGATTTATGTTCACTTATAACTAACATATTAGTATAATGTAATGTTTTGGAAAGGAATAATTTCATATATGAGGGTCGTCGAATTTTTTCAAACATGCAAGATGAAAGTGCCCTTTAGGACTGTGATATGTAAGCATTAATTGTGTTAAGATGCCGGCAGTATATCTGCTTAAAGGCTCTAACCATGGTTTGTAAACAAATACCTCAAGTTAGCGAGATAGAGATAGTGAAGATTGTACAGGGATTGGTGAGCACTCAACTCTACAAAACCTTTCCGATTTAACACAAAAGAGAGGCTGATCTAGAATGGATAAAATCAAAGAAGTGATTGCTGACCTAGGAAATAATTAAAGTTGGCTTTAGTGAATAGAGCAAACTAGACAATAATTTAACCCTTGGTGGGTGGGATCTATGACAGGACGTGAGTAAAATTCCATTGACAAAAAGAAATTTAATTTAAAATTCTTTTATGTATTTCAAATTTCAGTGATTTACAAGGAGAAAAAAGAAAATAAAAAACAACAAAAGTTATTAAAATTAACACCCTAACAGAAATTTCTTTAGGTGTGGACATAAACTTGAGTAAGTTTAGGTGGAATCCGATTAACAAATTATGCTCTGGTCAATATGTTACTTATGTGGGGATTGGACAGTAGGTCTCTAAAGAATAAATCAATTGGCCACATGTATCATTGAGATGGGAGCCTGTTACAACTTTTCACTTGATTGGACATGGGTGGGGGGCAATTGATGGAAGGAAGTCGCCTTGTGCAATAGAGTGGGTAGGTATGGCTAGGATTATTTTTTCCTTGGCTGAGTTTCAGTTTTTTCATTTTGTTGTATCATATGAAATTTCGTATTTTTACTTCATGAAAGAAAATGCTAGAATAAATGATTTACTAATCAAGGGATATTTTTATACAACAAATGTAAATATAGAGCAATTCAATGTTTTTTTAGCCCGTTCCCCTATAAACAGCAATGGTATCTAGTCATGAAATTAAAGGTAAGAATTTAATTTCTATCAATAATATAAATTTGGGCACACTCGTTTTCATGCAAGTGGCAAAACCAACGAAATGATTTAAAAACTAATACAATGAGCACACATCAGCGTTACTTCATTAGGTTTAGGTCTGGAAAATTGAAACCAATATTGGACCTTCTGAGACGCACAAACCTATTTTTAACTATCAGGAATTGCCCGATGCAGCATCCAATGAACTACAATAATTATTACGGGCGTTGCTGAAGTCTTTATAACCTAAACAACCCCCGTATAACGTCAAGTAAAGGCAATAGTGAAGTTTAAATAGTTGGAATTGTCCATTCCCCGTAAATCAAAATAAACTTAGAAATTTCCATCTCTTGAAAGCTATATCGCATTTAGTAAACGAAAGGGCGCCATCTTTGAAAAAGAATTAAGACCTATGATGAAAAATAGATCTATACGATGACAGAAAGAGATCTCGTAAATGTCTAGAGAAGAATAAATAAAAACAAGTAATAAGCCAAATGAATTGTTTGATGGAATAGTAAAGGATTCATCAATTTTTCATTTTTGGAGCCATGGTAAACAATAGAGCTCATTCGTATTATCGAAGTACATGCTAGGATGCAATAAAGATTGGTCATTAGTAAAACTGCATGGGCAACTAGACGAGCCAATCGTGCTTTAGGATAATGGCAGGCAAGATCCCTCTTAGTTGAGTGTATTTGAACTTAGAAAATTGGAATATTAATGCAAACGGATAATATTTTAATTATATATTTATTTACTATTATTTACCTTTTATGCCTTCTTCAACTTAACACCCAATAAACGATATTTAATGCGATAAAAATCTATACTTGTTCTATTAATGATGTCACAATGCTTAAATTGTTGGCCTCATTTTCCATGTAATATGACTTTACAAGTCTAGAAAGCTGAACGCAACATCCTTTTGACAGCACCGAAAGCGTAAAGAATAAGCATACAAATGTTTATTCGATCATAATATGCTTGATAGTCCGTGGCGAAGAATAAAGGAGTGATAAAACCATGCGACCAACTTAGCAAAGATATTAACGAGTCAGATGATCTTAAATAGGGAAAAAATCAGACCTATCCCATTGTAAAAGAGCACGAAGTGGCGACAAACATAACATACTTAGATTACCACGAAAAAAATTAAGATAAATAAGCGAGAGAGATCAAACACAGCATTTTATCGGCCTATCTATTTCGACTGCAGGCAGTTATAGACAGTTAAATTTACACGACCATGATTGCTAAATTCTATTTATCGAAACCTCATCTTTTATTTGTCTTTGATTTATTAGCTTTATTATTCTGATTATACATTATTTAGTACTCCTTTCCTTTTAGGGAGATATTAAATGTATACGTTATGTTCGTTGGTTTCACTAGATGCGGCTGCTTGTGCGCGCCATTGGGTTTAGGCATATTTTTTCTGCAATTTTCGCTTATAAGCTGCTTGTAGAAGATGAAATTAAGTCTGTATTAATTATAGGAACACAAAGAGAGGTAAAATATTTGCCATTTGACTTTCGGATCTCAATCTCATCCACAATACAAGAATGTCTCTTTCTCTCTTTTTAACTCATTCCCTCTTTATGTCTCTTTCTCACTCTGTCTGTCTCTCTCACACACGTATGCCTGATATTTTAATGCTTCCATTACCACGCCAAGTTTATATCAAACTTTACGTGATTGAGAACCTAGCATCAAGCAACACTTGCTAGGGCAAACTCCCTGGATCTTCTTTAGAAGAGCGTTTTAAATTACGTGATCCCACGAAACAATAGTTTTATTCGTGATTAAGCGTTTAAATTTATTTCAAATTAGGTGGAAAGTTGTGTAATTCAATCATTTTGCAAACATTTGAGTATGGTGACGGGTGTGGGGATTAGGAGAAGATGAAAATAAAAGTGAATAATTAATGAAAAGAAACAAAGTATATTACCCAAATGACAAAACTACTCTATCTTAATCACTGGAAAATGCTTAGTTTATTCAAAGCTGGTATACTCGAACTATATATTACTGCATTTTTGTGAATTGGTTCAATGATAAGTTGGGTCAAATTTAAATGGAAACATTTAGCTTACTGTCCAGATTTATCAAGGCATCAGTATAACCATCATTATAATATTTAGCTAATCTGTTTGCCTGAGATACAGTTTCCTGGTTGGCTAATTAATTAAAGGACTGATTAAGCATAGAGTAAATACTACTCAATGAATTAGAATAACAGCCATTTATTTTAAAAAGTGATTATTTAGGATATATAACACGAGTCGTTATAATAGAGGAAGTTTATATTTTCTATATTTCGAAAATATTGAAATCAAGTTCAAATTAGAATTTTAGAAAAACTATATATATTTGCACTTCTAAGTGACGACATTAACTGTTTTTAATACACTTGGAGTAGAAAAGAATTAGAGTGCTCCTTGATAGCTCCGAAAACTTTTAATTTCCCCTCAGTCCATAAATTTACATAACTTTCTCGACAACTTTCAGCACATCCTACCAGTGATTTTCGCTCCTTCTTAAAAAATAAGCGCAGAAAAATCCAAATTAAATATTTAAATTCATTATTATTAATATTTTTCAAATGTCAATAGTTATCTTTTTCATAACTAAAAATTAATATAAAGTATATGCAAGACAAAAGCACAGTTCATATTTTGAGCAAAGCGAATTATTTTTTTATCATTGGTAACATTAATTAAAATAAAAATCCATTTCCACACACTCGTATCAAATTTTGTGACGCTAAAACCCAAATAAATATCACTGATTACCCAAAGTTGCCGTCTGGCGATATTCTATAATTACAGTGAACATACAGAAATATAATTTTCAGTGATTGAAATTTTAGCACAAGCCTGGAGGTATGTTGCCTTCATTATATTACCCAATTCATAAATCAACTGCTTGGAGGATGACCAAGTAAGTGAACCTAGTCTGGATACATGCCTGCAAGCATAGCGTGGGAGAGACTCTTTCGCTCTCATCGAGTTTACAATTAGTTAATGTTTCTCTTTTTGACCTTCCTTATATATATATATATATATATATATATATATATATATATATATATATAGAAATAAATAAATATATATATATATATATATATATATATATATATATATATATATATACCCTTGTCCAATTACAAGAAGCCTTCTATAGAATCATTAATATAATGTAATTATTTATTTGTGTTAAAAAAATGCAACATAAATATTTATGAATTTTAATTATTTTAATACTTCGGTAGACCTTCCTTTGCTTGAATTGCAGCGGCAATTCTTTGTGCCAAAGATTTGACCAAATGTTCATAAATTTCTGGTACTAGCTTTCCTTACTCAGCTTGTAATTTTCCAGTTCTGTTTTACTGGTAATTGTAGTACTTCTTATTATTGTTCCCAGCACTCCTTACAAGTGTTCTATTAGAATTAAGTCTGGTCTCAGTGGTGGCCACTCCATAGGCCTGATCCCCATTTCGCGAGGCCAATTCTTGGTCGGGGACGATGTATGGCATGGGGCATTGTCCTGCTCAAATATATTTCATTTCTTTGTTTTATGGAGAGCAATTAAGGAATAGATGGCTCTATAACCTGTAAATACATGCATGGTGATAAAGCTTGTGGATCCTTTTCTTCTATGGCATAGTATTTCTTAAATACCTTATAATTATTTTCATTTGACTAGCTAAATTTATACTTTTGTTCATATGTGCAAATTTTGTGATCTTTGGCCCACGTAAGACTATTTTTTTGCTGATCTCAAATATCCCCATGGCTTCATTCTGTACTTGCCTCTTGAACAAGATATATATATATATATATATATATATATATATATATATATATATATATATATATATATATATATATATATATATATATATATATATATATATAAATATATATATATATATATATATATATATATATATATATATATATCTATATACATATATATATATATACATATATATATATATATATATATATATATATATATATATATATATATATATATATATATATATATATATATATATATATATATATGTGTGTGTGTGTGTGTGTGTGTGTGTGCATTTACGTGTGTGCAGTAGTTTACAATAGATTATTTAGGTTAGGCTGAAATATGAGGACGTATTAAAACCAAAACCGTTATAAAAGCAATTTTGCATTAATTGAATGAAGGTAACGAAAGAATTGGTTAAGAACAATCTTGGTACTATTGTTAGCGATCATTCGAAATTCCTAAAGTTCTGTTTCGCTTAATTAAAGAAAGTTAATAAATGCTATTTTTTTCGCAGGAATTCAATTTAAAAATGAAAGGATATAATTTTGCCTCTTAAAAATCGCCGGTTTTATTTCGCATGGATTTCAATGTACACTTGTGAAATAAGGCAGCAGAAGACGAGGAAGAGGACCACTACCTTTCAAATATTTGGTCGCAAATTAATGAATGATTGAAGAATACTTTAATTCATTATCTTTACTACTAAATTACTTCAGCCTCACACAAATTTATAGAGGATGGACTGAGTGAATTGAAGTATTTTTCGAATGAAATGAGCCGAACGAGTGAGAAGTAAATCTAACCTTGAGAATTGTGAACGGTCTCTTTAATGTTAAACTGAATGTTTTTTTAATTAGATAGCAGAAATAGAACAAAATTAAATAGTTTTGGATTTGTGTAAGGCAAATTTAAAACTGATATTGATAATTATTTATATTTTCATATAATCTTGACATTTTTTAAAGACCTACTAAAATAATATCTAATAACTTCATACTAGTAATCGCTTCAAGCTACGCACCTTTAAGTTCTTTAAATAATTGTATATAAGGGTTTGTCTCAAGTAGCCCTAAAAGTCATTAACTGACATGACTTACAGTTTCATAAATTTTTTACTTGAAAGCTAATCTCAATACTCTACCTTCATTTATTGCATTTACTTATAGGATATGTTGGAATAAAACAAATATATTTCACATTCATTCACCACCTACGAATCAAAAGCGATATGGTGGCCGTTTCGTTGACAATTAATTCCATCCTAAATCTGAAAGATTTTTACTTATATTTAGATTTGATTCAGTGTAATCACTCCCACATTGAGTGAGTTCGTCAAATTTACCAATAAAAGTGATTTCGCTTTGGTAAAGTAAGCCTGAATAGAGTCACTTTTATGAGAGTTTGCAATATAGTATTTCATACAATATCATCTGTGAAATGATGCCGCCAACAAAGGTAAAAAGTATTTTTCCCAAGGTAAACAAGACTTTTCTGCTTTGTTTGACCTATTAAACATCAGGTTTCCCATCCTAGAGTATACCAAGTAGTTAAATTTTACACTAAAGTCGAAAACCAAATTATCAAGAGATAAAGTTTACGTGTGTGAATATCTATTTTAAAGGCATTTTTTCTGGTTTCTTGGGCACTTCTGAATTCTTTTAAACTGTTTTTTTCCTCAACATTTTATTAATAAAATTCCATAACAAAGTATGTGATGAAAGATAAGGAAAACTTTACAGATCGTTAAAATTTGCTCAAAAAACAGAATTCGGTGACCAAAAAAGAATAAGTAAATTAATAGCTTAATAGAATTAGTAAATGTTATATCTAATAGGCAAGCCATTTAAGTAATTCAAGCCTATGCATCTACAACTGTACATAAAGATAATCAAATGCGAAACTCCAACGGAGATAGTATTAAGATATTATATATACACAGGTAAATCATCAATTGAAGAGTATTAGTAAGTATTCGTTGGAGGTATTAGGCCTTAAAGACGTAATAGCCAATCAGGAGATAAATTTCTAACAAATAAGCAAAGGATACAAATCAGAAGGTGGAGAGAGATAAAAAAAATGATCAAATAGGAGTATTTACCCTATTTCAACCACCACGTCGTGGTATGCATGAATATATCTCCCACGGAAGGTCATTGTCAAGTAGGATTGGTACCGACTATATAAAGGGGTTAGAGGATATGTTATGATTTAGGTGACAATATAGGAGTATTTGCAACCTAATCATTGCATAAGCAATTGTTGTTAGACTGCAAATTACTAGAAAAGACGGTGGGCATTCAACATTTTTAGCCTTCCTGAATTTTAACCAATGATAATGAGACCTTAAAGATGATGTGGATAATACGAGAATGAAGCTGATTCAAGGAATCTTAGGACTTAAAACCATGGAATTGAGTCAACTGAAAAACGTATTTATTATTATGTAAAAATCATCGGGTGAACAACAACCGGAAAGTTAAAAAATATATAAAGTGATGAGGATAGGAAAGTCAAAATGCCAAAAATGTACATAGGCTAAATATTCAAAGGAAGGGAGCTATATGGTTTTCTAGAGTGATTAGGTAACTTTCGTAAGTCTACCCCTTTCATACATCCCACTTAGGCCCTCAACGGAAACAATGCTGGATTCTCACCATGAGGCTTACTTTTCTCATTGAAATTCGTATTGGGGCCTACCTTCACGATGGTACTGAATTAAATTCAGGAAAGCTGCGCATCCTACTAATCCGTAGTGCTGTAGTAGTCTCCTCTTTGTTTTAATTTGGTTATATTTCGGACATTTGGAATTCTCCTTGTTAACGTTTTATACATCTTTTCCTCACGTAAGCACATATTGGTGTTCTCACATTTATATAATTAATAAATAATAAAATATAAGTGGAAAAGTGAGACAGATATACGGTCTTTGTTCATCCCACCCCAACTCCCCTCAACATTGCCCTCATTAACTGCTGCAAGAAAACTTAAGTTTGAACTGAGTCGATGCTCTCAAACTCTTTCACTCATATTCAATCCTTTTCTTCTCTCTTTATATTATTTATTTTTACCTTACCTTTTGTCCTTATTTTCATTAGTGTGTGAAAATTATCTCAATGTTTACTTGAGTTTTCCTTTTCTTCTAAATTTAAATAATAAATTAATTGTTTCATCTTATGTCTCTTACTCTCCTTCTTTACAAAGCGCGTGGGGAATCTCCTTAATTATAAAGGATTAGTTTTCCTTCTTGATAATATTTAAATTTCTTAATCTTAGTTTACACTTTGTTATGACTGCTACTTTTATGCAGGTTAAACTACATAAAGTGTATTAGTTGGCAAATGGAGTCCGAATTTGGGACGAGTTTACAAGCACCCTCGTAGCAATTTGGTTCAAATTTTATGTTAAGGTGTCTGACCTCCTCCTCAATAAATAAAGTGAGCCAGAGAGTGAACAGATTGGTGGCAAAACCGACCACAAAAAATCTTCCTTTATATTTTTGAAGCCAACGGTTCTGTAGGATATAGAATAAGGCCAATTTTATTCTGATTCCTCTTAAATCCATATTTAAATTCACATCTAAGATTAACATATTCTTCCAAGGGAAGAGCATAAAGGTGAAGGATATAATACCCCCATACATAAAATGTATACACATATATTGGTTTATGTATGCGTGTGTCAACGTGTAAGTGAAGGGCTAATCTGTATGTAATACATATGTAAATATGAATTGGTGGTTTCAAGTTTATTGGCGGTAGAATTTGCAAGAAGTTAAATTATATTGTAGGTGTGGAAACAAAAATTGAACGACCTGAAAGCCCTGAGTCACGGAAACCTTTTGCATACTGTTTTTTCTAGTCCTTTGATAGCAAAAGCCTGTAAGGAACATTGACTTCTCTCCACGCATATGCTTCAAGTTACCTTCCTTTATTGACTATAATCTCCTATAAGTGAGAATGCTTCCAGAATTAGAAGGGATATATGTGCTCGTTTTTATTTATATAATAATATGCTCTCTATACTTAGCATACTACTGCATAAAAACAAGTGGAATATCATTTATGAGACGCTATTTTTGGCTACGAGTGAATAGACTGTATCGTCATTAACATATACGGCTTTTATTCTAAATATTTTATTTAATAAAGGTAGAGTATGAGCTGAATAGGCTTCCTGTTGCAATACAAACTCTCCTTGCACAGCTTTGGTTAAATATGTGATGGTTGTATCGGTTCTGAATATTTCTCCTTACAAGGGAGGACTTGAATCCGTTAAATAAATCTCCAAGCAACAGAATTCCCATAGGTGTGCGAGAAAGAGCAACTCTTTGTGAGAAATCTGATGGTATAGTATTTATTTTCTGATATTATAACTACCTACTCTGATAAATACTGTGATGACTTCAATAATATAGAGTCAGTATATAAATTGTGCCATACTTCGACATTGCGAAGCCTGAGAGACGGTTCTCATGGACACCGGGTGACTGTTAGATTAGACTATTAAAAAGAATCATTTAATTGAGGAGGAGATGGGCCATTCTTCAGAAGTGTACAATGTAGTTGAATAATAATTGTTCTACCTATCACGTTTCCCCAAACCGCGATTAATAGAGAATAATCATTCGTTTGGCTACATAACGATCTTAGGTTGATCTTTGTAATTTCCCGTGTGTAAAATGTGGCTTAAAGATCTATATTTTGGGTTATACTTATTTACCATAACAGGGTGCCCTCCTCCCCCAAGAAAAACGGGCCCCTAACTTTCAATAGGCTTTATTTCTTAATTCAAAAAAACAATTAAGAACTGAAGCCTATTCAAAGTCGGGTCCATTTTAAGGGGTCCCTAAAAGAGATGCAGGAATAGTACTAGTTCATGTTAGTTTCTCTTTTCTGTTTCATACCGAGTTTAACATATCATTCAAACCAGGCTTGGAATTTGAGTTTATTTACTTTTTTTATTTAGAGAAAAACAAAAATCAAAACAATATCTCCTCCGAAATTTGGGAAATAAGTTCTTAAATAAAGTGGTAAAAGAGATGAAAATTAAAGAGTGTAAAAACCATATAGTAACTACAAAAAGGAATCAGAGTTATAAAAAGGGTTAATCAGTAGGAGTCTTAATTCAATAAATAAAAATATAAAAGGCTATTGCAAGATGAGTAGGTGTAGCGAAATCCTGAGAATTTCATTATAAGGGATCATCTAAAGTACTTAAAACCTTTTAACTATATATCAACAAATCGATCATATGAATAATACACGTCTATCATGGCCACATATCCCATTGACTAAAACATGAATGAAGACTGAATGACTCTCTTGCCTTAACTCAATACTTAGACACATTTCATCTTGCCATCAATAGGGAAAAAAGGCTTTAAATTTCGCTTCCACTTTTTCCATTTAAAAAAAAACAAAGAGGCGCCTTTGCGACTGAGCCAACAAAGGAAGGACTGGTTGGAAAAGAGGCAAATATTTGAAGTGCCCAAGTACAGAATAACGTCGCACATTTTAGCACCAAATTCGCACAAGTGGGTATCAGTGAGAGGTGTAATTGCAAGGAAAACAATCGTCATTTAAGGCATTCCTTTATATACTTAACTTGTTTAAACATCGCAACCTTTTTAAGGACGTTTTTTTAAGTAAGTGTTGAGTGTAGAGACGTATTTAATTTATCGTCTTTGTATTCGTGTTTGATGTGACATAACATTCATAAAAACATTTAAGTTTACAACTCATGCCATCTTATTATTAGGTAAAGATTTGCAGCATATTTACTCTCGTGATTGGAAAATGAAATAAAATGTGCGACTGACGATCATTTAATTGTCTAATTCAGATATGTTGTGGTTTGAGTGCCTATGAGGACTTACCATTCATGTAGCACAGATCAAGTTAAGGATAGTTGTGAGTTTACCTGAAACATAACAATTCAAATACTTTTTATTCGCTACCCGATGGAAACTTTCGGTACGTGAGAAAACCTGAGTTTATTGTTGTGGTTGATCGCTGGATGGACTATTTCTTTTTTACGGCTTAGTGGTGTTAAGTAAATAATTGACACCGATAAGAATGGTAGCAACAATCGCATTCAATGGCAAAAATTTAACAAATTATAACATAGATTAATTCTCTCATTTTCAAACAATTTATAAAGATTGCTCTTGTTTTTCTCATTCAGAATAAAATAGTACTTTATTCATATAAGACAGAGAGACAAAAAAGGGAGTGAGAAAAAGAGAGAGATAGATAGCTAGATAGAGAGAGAGCGAGCAAAGAAAAGGTGAATTATCTGCAAAGCCCATCTCCAAGACGTCACGCCTTGTTCAACTCATCATTAAATTACAACGAGGTGGTTACTTATGGAACCGTTCTTCTCGTCACCCCTGAGTAGGAGGGGCCCAACGGTCTTGTTTTCATTACACCCACACCGAACCTTTCCCGTCTCTTATCTGCCATGAAGCTTTACCGTGACTCTTACGACACCCTTCGTGCGCTCCGATCTCTTACCTGCCCAAGCTTGCCTATCAACTGCCATTACCACACCTGAAAGGAAATAGCTAAGCAAAGACACTAATGTTGGGTAAACAAAGAAATGCAAGACTGAGAAAAAGCGAAGCGAGAATCGAAAAAGAGAACTGTGAAAAGTGTTGTAAAATAGAAAATGAACAAAAATAAGCTAAGATTTATTGCACAATATCATTTTATTTACCCACATTAGTTAATTTACGTAATTAATTTATTAAAACAGTGCGAATACTAAAAAAGTACAATACGACCAAAAAAGGTATACCTACATATAACCTAATTGGTGGACTTGGAATATGCGTAAATCATCTGAACTTGCTATCATACAACAATAGAAGATGGTCTCTTTTTAGATATTTATTACTACAAACAATGGCTTAGCAAAAGATGATGAAGACAAGTAATTTGTGATGAGGAGTTAATATCATGATACTTTTCATCTGAATGGGACCCTAACAAACGTGGAGGAAGATAGTTAAACTTCTACATAAATTCCTGGAAATTTCCTGAGTCTTCTGGAAAAAGAGACTAATAAGTAAAGTATCAGGTCATTCCGTGGTCTTTCTAAATAACCTCCATCAGCAATTAAAAAAATTTGACACAAAAGGATTCAGAAAGCTATTTACTTCTGTTTGGAAATTATATTCTCGTAATTGTCATTGGAATAAAAGAGTTAATCGAGACAGCCTCGGCTGACTCACCACTTTCGCATTGTATTTACTCGGGCTTGAGGCTCTTCCTTTGGTAGCCGAGAGATAAATTGCAAGAAACACCTGCCCCTGTACATTTGAAAAAGTAAAAAGAAATTGAAACAACTTTGTAGTAGTAACTGGGAAGTGAGTAACGTTGCGTTCAATAGTGAACGTTCAAGAAGCATGAAAGCATTGGGATGGAACAACAATACTCTTTTATTTTCAGAATCTGGTCATGAAACTATCCTCCAACAAGAGCGAGTGCATTCATTACGGAATGGCGGCAAGTTGAGGAAATTTGCCACGATTGCCTCCTTCACTCGGTTGTGAAATCATGAGTATTTACTTTACACAAAGTTACGTGTCCACTAACTTTAGCATTTTTATGCATATTTATCTTCAAAATTGTGCTGGCGGAAAATCTCCGGTTAAGGTTTTAAATAAAGCAATATTCTAAACTCCCCAGCAAGCGCCTAGCAATGATATGAGAATCATGTTGCTTAATGCTCAATAATACACCACTGTAAATATAATTGAGGACGACCTGTGTATATCAAAATGAAGAAGGTACTTAATAAACTAATTGTTACGGTCACCCTTAATAAGTCAATGGAATTTTATTAATATGAAAGGGTATAAAAGTGTTTCTTATCTCCACGTGTTTAAAGTCTAATATCTTGAATGTACTTTCTTAAAAAATATCTTAAACCATGGGTTTTTAAGCAAAGTGTATTTCCTGGAAACTGACTCTTTATTCTTTTTCTTTGTCCAATAATATACGTGTTGCTTTTTATCAAAAGCAGGAAAAAAAACTCTCTTTCTCTATCTATCTAGCGATATATCTTTCTGTTGAGGTTTAGTGAGTGGGTAATCCAAGTCCCACTTCCTGGACATATATTTTATTACTGCACCAAGGTGAAGCGGAGGTGAAGTGTATCCAATACACCTACCGTAGCCACGTCCGGTGAATAAGAATAACTCCGGTGCGTCCCTTTAGATCAAAATCAAGATAATGATCTCCTGAGTGTGTTCTCACTCAGTAAAAGCCAGTCATGGTTGGACTTATGTAATATTGAGAACTAAGCCAAGTGGATTGCTTATTACTTACCAAAAGACCGTCTAAAATAGTTAAACACACAGATACAAAAATAATCTTTAATATACATGAATTAGAAATATGAAACAGCGTATATAGGTAAAAATAGAATTAATCTTTGCACTGAATAAATAAGTCTACATAATGTCGTGGAATTACACTTGAATTCTACGTACTAGGATGCTTGCGTCTTAATAGCACCCTACAGAATGAATGGAAGGATATTATTAAATTAAGCAGTGAATTAATCACTTCTATTACTCGAAGTTATGGGCTTGGGATCAGAATTAAAGTTAACGAATAAACTGGTGAAGTTGGGGAGGGGATAATTCACTTTAAAGATAACTTTGAGATCTTAAGTATTCTGAAAATGACGGTGAAGATCTTCTTCTGGTGACGATGATCGCACTTAGTCCGGTCGTCAGAGGTTACCGAATGAGAAGGTAATCCTAGACCAGTGATATAATGATCCTATGTCGGAGCACGAAGGCGAGCCAAACTGTGGCTCAAAGCGGAGTTCTTCCTCGAAGTGCCTGTCCGATTATTTGGCTCCTGGAGGGGGTAGCCAAAACTGATTACCTAACTACGTTTAGGGTAATCCGCAGAGGAAGGTCCTGTGTAAACTCTGAATCTGAAGGGGGTCTGCGAGAATTTTGGCACCTACAGGTACCGTGACGGTAACACACACATTTATCGAAGTTTTTTTCTTACAACGGTCGAACTGTTTCCTTTGTGGGACTAGCTCTTCACACTTAACGTAGGTCTAAGATCTTCTGCTTTACTCCAGAAAGAATTTTCCCTTTTATTTCCCTCATGAGCAAAAGTCGGGAGAGAGCACTGAATTCTAATAAAATCCGTATCGCTGCGTGAAAGATCTTTTCATATGATGTCAGACAGATAAAATCCTTCACATCTGGGAGCTATCTTTGCTCCACGTCGCGGTCTAGGACAGCGCGAAAACTCGACCCTTCCTCGGTTCAGGTATCTTTTAGCGGTAGATATTTTCCTAAGCGACCGGCCACAAATTTGGTCGTCTCTTTGGTGCGAAAAGGGGCGAAGGGAATTCAAGGAGAAAGGCGAATTTGGAAAATGGGAGGGACTTGCAGCTTGTGTCGGGGTATTTCTGCATACACTAATATACGTGGTATTTAGACTTCTACACTATTTATCTCTTATCTATGGTTTTTTTCGTCTTTGTTTCACTTGTTTTACGACGGTATGTTGATGAGATACAACTACCGGGAGAATTTTCACTCGTAAAGAAAGAATTAGGTTAAGGAAAGACAATATAAAAAGGGATATATAGAAGTAGACCCCAATAAAAAATGAAGTTGGTGATAGTAAGAACTGGAAAGAGAGAAATTTTAATTGTATTACTAGAGAGGGTGAGAAATATTAATTTCTGCCTCAGATGTCATTATACCTGTAAAGGAATTTGGGATCGATTGTTTTTTGAGGCTTTCTTTGCAAACCCATTTATTTAAGCTTTCCAATAGATTGGGTTAGCTTACCCAAGCAAACTACCACTAACGTATCGGTTTTTGTCCATTATTACCTTTCTTTGCTCTTCTGTTAAAATTCTTAGGTGTCATCATAATTCATATTTTCTCGATTGACCTCACAGTTTGAGCGCAACATGCGACCCTACGAAAGATCTATTGCCTTTGCACTTGAATCCATAAAAAATATATTATTATTATTTGGAATTAAGACCACATGTGTTTCAGGAAGAATGGACATACCATCTTTTGGGCTTGTCGTAAAAATAGACTAATCCAGGAGAAAGGTTGCTGGTCTGGTAAGCCGTGCCCCCGAAACCTTTATACTAGGAGCTGAACTAAAAACTGCAATAAAGGGGCGGATAACTTGCTCAGTTATTCATTCAGTGATGTTGATACGCGCCAAAGTCCCGATTGTGAGGAAGCAAGATATAAGGATAATGATGATGATAAAGATAAGTACTATTTGGGAGCTGACTATGAAATTTCCAGTATAAAAATTTGAATAAAAAATAGCTAAATAAAATGGTTGATATAAAATATTTAAAATTGAGTGAAAGAAACATATCAAGAGGAGTATAATCCTAAAGAGGAGATTATTTGCTAACTAGGAGAGAACGTAACTCTCGAGAACTAGAAAATGATCATAAAGATGACTGGTTTCATTTCAGGTGGCACCATGTGATTTGGCGTAATGTGAAGAAATTTTCGTTGGAATTACGCCTATACGCAACTAAATGCAGTGCGTGAAAGAGTTCCTTTCCACTGCGAGTGCTCTTCAAATTCTAATTCATTGTTAATTTATTTGGACCTCATAAGAATTTATATCAGCCTAGGCTTATAAAATTACAGAATTAAAAATAAGCTTGTTTTTTTTTAATTTAATGCCCACGTTTTGTGGCTTCCAGCAAAGGCATAGTCGAAATCATTAACAAGCCTATTTCAGACCAATGTAAAAAGTAAAAATCACTAACTAAAAAAGTATAAAAATTAGCCTAAAACTAAATTAGAGGGATGCCTGCCTCCTCCATGAACTCGAGTAGGGTACAATCAGGATTGAAGAAATCCATCTACAGCACAAAGGACAAGCACTAGCGACCCCACTCTGCACACTACCCAGGCAGACCATCCAAAATTTGGAAATAAGGACGAAAAAATCTGAAAAAATCGTAACACCCCCTTTGGGGGGCAAATTTTGCTTAGAAATTGTCTTTTCCTTAGGGTGAAGCTGGTTGTATTCAGTTATTATAGTTCTCCTCTCTGGAGCTAGAAATGGTGGATTTTCGTACAGGAAAAGAAAATTTGCAATTTAACTCTTTATGTATCTAAGGGTTAGGTAATTTTTGATTGAGAAAGTCCTTTGTAAACTACACGGAGGTCAATAAAAATTAATCGATGTATGACTAATTTACGAGATATTTACACAGTATTTTCTATGGAGGGATATGGCTTCACCTTTTTGAATGTATGTTATAGATTTACTCATCTCATGTATTATTTCTGTTTTATACTAATAGATCTCTTTCTATTATTCTTTTTCAGGGTTAAGATGAGTGAGAGAACTAGAACATCAACAAGTTACAGTGTCTTTGGCTCCCCACTTCCGAAACTTTCTCATTAGGAACTGCCAACAAAACAACAGGTTGGAAGATATATTCAGTAAGTAAAAGACAAAAAATACAAGAGAAACAAGGATATAATTTCTAAAGTATTATAGGCCCTTACTGAGATTTGGACATAAAGACAGTATTCAAGTTCAGCTGATCAAGAGTGTTTAAATCAAATTGCTCCAATTGGTGGAAGGAGCGACTGTGGTATCAAAACAAGGAATAAAGGCCACTAAGAGTACGAAGTTTATTAAGGACAACCTAGGGGCTGACCTTTTAAGTAGGTCCCCTATGTAATTATTGTGTATATTTTCCCTTGTATATACTTTACTCTTCCTTTTTTTGCATTTTTATCTACTCCCTAGTAGATTCTTGTCCCGAAGGTGGTGTAAAGGGTATGCCCTCTTATTCCCATGCCTTCCCTTGATTATCCTAGCTTACGGTGTTTAATCGCAGGTCGACCCGCTTCGAGGTTACCAATTTTGTCCTAAACTTCTGTAACTTACCAGCCTAATTTGGGTAGAGAAAGTGACTCATTCCAACATCCTCCCTTTGTGGCCGAATTCACTTTTCCCTTTTCAGACTGAAGGATATAAATGGAGCCGTAGACCTTTTAATTGATTCTGTTGTGAGTATTCTGCCTTGATTGCTTCTCTGAGTCGTTTTCCGTCACTTACATTTGACGTTGTTTATTTTTGGAGACCCCTACTTGATTCCATCGTGCAGCGTGGATATTTTGCCAAGGATTCCTGGCAGCGTTATCGCTGCCCCTCTGTCGGCTGCAGTGAATTGTGCTCTTCCAGTTACGTTTGTAAGTGTTCTCATTTAAAAAGCCTTTCACCTGGCTATCTCCACTTTGGGGAATTCTGTCATCTCAAATTCCTTCTCTCGGATCGTTGGGCCTTCGAGTCATCGATTTCCGTGGTCTCGACGCCTTTCGCCCCGATATCGCCGTATGTGGGTTTCTTCTCGCCGAATACCGTCATCTCATTCACCCCTGTGGATTTAGGTCGAATTGACTCATCGTCACCGAGCCTCTATCGCCTTGGTTTCCCACGTCGGTTATTGTTTCACTGCTCTGTTATCAGGTATTTTCGAGTATTCCTTTCTTCTTACGTCCCTTTTAAATTAATTAAGTTTTACTCATGTTACCTTGGGCCTTCGGTTAAGGGACGTAAGACAGAAAGTTTATTCCAGGAACACCTGGCATTAGAGTAGCGTAGCCTCTTTCATCTTCAACGGCGCATGCCGTTTCGGCTTTAAGCAAATTATGAATAGAACCCAATTTTGTATGCGCGAATAACTACTTTGGTTAGAACGACTTGTGGTCGTTAGATGGTGATATAAGCCTTTGTGAATTTTCTTATTATTTGGTGTACCCCCGTATAATTTGTTAGCAGTCAATTTATTTCATTTTGATTTTGATGTAAAAAATAATGTTAATAATTTTATGTGTGTATTCAGTTAACCCATTGCGGATACCTCGTAATTTAGCACCGTTCTGATAAATTCTGGTTTATTTCTGCTATGCCTTTAGATCCCTTGTCTTCTATAAATTTTTTGTCTTTGTTTCATTGGGGCCGTGTGATCCGGGTTCCTCGATAGCCTTCACATACGTGGGTAAATTCTACAAAAGGGTTTTAATTTTCATAATTATTTAAAAAAAAAAACATGGACATCGAAATCAACCGATATACGCATATGTACACATCAAAGAAAAAGAATTTAGTCTACACTCATGGTCAACTGATTTGAGATCGCTATATATATATATATATATATATATATATATATATATATATATATATATATATATATATATATATTTATATATATATATATATATACATATACATATAAATATATATATATATATATATATATATATATATATATATATATATATATATATATATATATATAATAAATATAATAAAGTAAGTCTGTGTTTGTCTGTCTATTTATAGGAATCAAAAAATCCCGTTCTAAATATACCCCTCTTTCTCACTTCTCTCTACCCTCAATCCTTACACTCTCTCCCATCCCAAACTCGCCTCACCCTTCTATCACCCTCTCTTCCCCTCTCTCAATCCCATCCCTCCCTCTGCCACCCATCTTCCTCCTACAAGTCCTGTTCTTGAAATATAGAGGGGGAGGGGGAGGGGAAGAGAGAAGGAGTTCGTGGTGAGAGGGTGGTAGGATTAGAATGGGATTTTTTTTATTATTCATTTAAATGGACAGAGAAAGATAGACATACTTCATTTTTATTTTTTTATATATATATATATATATATATATATATATATATATATATATATATATATATATATATATATATATATATATATATATATATACCAGGCAATGGCTTCGCTACTAAGATTAAATTTAAAACCTGAAAAAAGCAGCCATGGTTAAATTTAGTTAAATTTTATAAATTTTCTGAACTTCGCTAATTATAATAATTTTAAAAAGGAACTCTAAACAAAATTTTCTGCTTTCAAAATATCACTTTGCTAAAATATAGTTATAGAAGTAAATAATAATAAATTTTCTGAACTTCACCATTTGTAATGCTTTGGATTTTTAAAAAAATCACAAAATTTCGATACTTATATTTAGTTCCGAACTTCACCATTTTGTTTTTTGATATTATAAAAGAATTATTCCCATTAAATTTGATAAAAAACATGTCCTAACCAAACTAAGATGAAATTATTATTTAAATACTCTAAAAACGCCAGTGGAAAAAAGTTTGAAATTCCTGGCCGGGACTCGAACCCGGGTCTGGCGTTATCTCTGTCTTCTCGGTAAAGGATTGCCTTGATTGTGCCTTCCTCTGCTCTCTTTGATTCTAGTTTTCTTCTAATGTCCCTTTCTCTTACCTCGAAAAAACTCCTGTTTCTTGTCTCATTGCTTATTTGCGTCCAATTTCTCTCCTTGTACTGTATTGTTATATAGTCTGCAATACAAGGTTTCTGCACCTTTCTTTCTGTCTTCAAAATTGTTTTGAAAGGCAGAAAATAAATATGACGAAAGCCCTGTGGTGGTTGTTATCAACCGCAGAACTTGCATTTGCTCTTTCTATATTATATATATATATATATATATATATATATATATATATATATATATATATATATATATATAACAGGGACCTTACAAAAGGCCTTCTGGACAATATATGTGTTTGATTCAGTTTACCTTTGGCATATAAAATGGGTCTGATGTGACATCATCTGTCTCTTCTTCCCATGGAGCTCCGAGCCATTTTTGTTTGCTAGTTAAGTTTTTTATAATTTACGTGTATGATATACTTTCCAGGAGTTACATTATATTCCACACTGTTTGTGAATATATGGCATGATTCCGCTGGTTATGGTTTATATGGTGAATATCATACTTCTGAAGGTAAATGCGTGTGATTTCATAACGGTGACCAGCGTGAGGATTTCTGTGTTTACAGTTTACATAAAATGGCGCGTAGTCCCCAGACCGTACAAAATTGGGAAATTCATTAAATTTATTCTAATAAAGATTTCGTTTTAGAACTCCTGTATGTTGATCATATAACATTGTTTTTTGTTTTAAATGCGAAAACCGACCAAAACATGAATACGAATAAAAGATACTAAGTGCAAATTTGACCATTTTATCAGAGTAAAATGATGTTATTTTTTTATTATCTAACATTACTTTACGTAAGACGAAATATTTAATGATATATAGTGCTGTGCTAAGGGTATTATGTAATAGGCTAAGTGTTTATATTTTTAAAATATTTTCGATATTTGAAATTCCTGCCGATTTTGTGAGCTGTGTAAGTAAGATCTGTGTAATACAAAGTGGCTTTTTTGAAAGTTTATGACAAATAAAATGAAATTCAATAAGTGTTAAGGGTTGCGCATTACTTTCTCAAAAATGTTCTATAAATTTAAGAAAATTATTATTTATTCTAGAAATTTTTATACCGATGTAAAAATGTTGTAAAATAACAATTCTAACCATTTTTTTATATTATATATCTTCTCATAACATTTGGGTATGATTTAGTAGTAGTAGATCCTCTAATGTCAGTTGTGGCATATCAAAATAACTTACAAAAAATGGTACCAAAAGGGAGTACTGAGTGCGTCCTTTATTCAAAAATGACATCATAAATTTGAACTGGTAAACATATTTCAAAGTTCTGTATCTGGAAAATGAAGTTATTTATGTGAGCTACCTGTTGGGCACTTTGATAACCAAAAAACAACTAGCAATACGATCCATGTCCTTTTGACCATATATATTTGTGTGTGTGTGTGTAAAACTCAAAAAGTATCGCGTGAGTAAGCAATAAATGCGACAAAGCCCAGAATGAAAATTAATACAAGGATTCCAAGTACTTTGAACTTTATTTCGAGGTCTTTAAGGAACGCCCACAAAAAAAGCAAAAAACCAATCAACAAAATGAATTAATATGAAACGGAAACCTTAGGAGAAGCGAAAATAAATACAAACTAAGATCATTAAATGAGGTAAATTCAAAAGACTAAAGGTTAACAAGAGGACTAAAATACCGCCTAAGCAAGCAGGGAGGGAGGAATACTGAGCGAGAGATTAAGATTAGAGGTCAGGATTGAAAAACCAAGGTAGGATAAGTATAAATGTTCTAAAGGCTAGATTAAAACGAGAATAATTACACAGACATAAACATAAGGCTACATAGATGCGCAAAAAAAATAAAATTAATTAGTTTATTAAGATTAATATAGATATTTAGTCTCAAAATAAAAGTTTCACAGTGCATTGTGAATATAATTCAAAAAATATCCATCGAGTTTATATAAGCCAGGACTTAAATTAAGATTTGTGAATTAACTAATAAGAGTCGATTCAATGATATTTCATGAAATTGTATCGTTATTATGAAAGATGATTTTAGCAGAATTCCAATCAATGTTGTGATTAAGATATTACATATGAACATAAAATGAGCTGCTTTCTTCCCCGCGACGGCCATTATATTTAGGCTGAGATATTCCTTTTTTTAAACATTTACACGATTGGCCAAAGTAACATTTAGAGCAATCGATACATTTTTTACAATATACATTATCAATAGGGGAAGGGGCGTTTTGGACTAATAGTTTAGAGATAGTATTATTATAGTTAAATACTACACAAATCCCTAGAGGTTTTAAAATATGAGGGAGAGAAGCAAAGGATGGATTAAAAGGAAGTACAAGAGTATTCTTGTTATTAAAAGTCGCGTGAGGTTCAAACGATGAAAAGACTTTTTAGCTAACTGAAGGCATTTATCAAGGAAATGAAAAAGATAGCAACGTTTATGGCTGATGTCAAAATTTTTTGAAACTTCCGAGTCAAAGAATTCAGGACTAACATTGCAATAAAAATTGATCTTGTGACTAATATGGTGAGAGAAGTAAAAGTGAATATAGGAAGAAGGATTAGTTGGTTTCCGATAGACAGAAAATTTGAAACCAGAAGGCGTGCGGTGTATTAATAAATCAAGGAAAGGAATACATCCATTCTGTTCTATTTCAAGGGTAAATTTGTTGGGTACAAGTGAATTAAGTTTGTTCCAATTTTTTTTTTTTTTTTTACATTTTGGCTTCCTTAACTTTACATATTTTTTTACCCTCTTTCCCAATACGTACAAGCGCCAATGCTTCTGTTGAGTTTCGCTTTTTTTATAAACAAATATATTATACATATATTTTGCAAAATAAGGTAAAATATACATTAAATATATAAAAGGTGTGTTTTTTCCATTCAAATTTGGCATCTGGTTTAGGCCTGAATAAAAGATGGGTGGAAAAACAACACACAATTTTCTGTGTCCATTTTTAAGAGTGACCCTCGATCTGCCCAATGTTACACATTAGAAATCCAACCAATGCTAATGTATAACTTTGCTCAAAGATTCGAACATGTCTTTCTTCTATACTCTCGATTTAAATATATTTAATGTATCTCTTTTGTATCGCTTATATTACTTATTACCCTTTTGTTGTTTTTTCTTTGTCCAAGAAAACGTAATATATTTTATATTTAGGAAAATTTATATGATTACTGCAACCCTGACTTCAGATGGGATAGTTTGGTGTTGTATAATAAACGCCCATCTCAGGCATGAATCTTTTTAGTTTCGGTACTTAAAAGCGTTTATTTGAATATCGCTTAAGAGTTATCAAATCGACTGGCCAGACATAGCGAACTCTTCCGAGTGGATATTCGAAGGCTATGAGGTGTTGAACTTTTTTTTCTTTAATATGCTGTATCTGAAAGGAAAACCCTAATAATCGTATGCGAAGGGATTCATACAACTGCTCTTAATGTGAGTAGATGTTTTATTCCATTTATGGAAGTTCAAATCTCCTAAGCATGGGCCATCTAGCGGGTGAAGCTGAAATCAAACTGGAAATACGAGAAAATAAGATCAGCCTATTCCGAAGGGGTTGGTTTAATATCAGCATCCCAAATAAATGATTGCACAACATGTACACACATGAACATATGTTTAAATGCCCACGCTTATATTTTGGTTATTTCACACCACTTCTCGACACGGAAGAGAGTGATATGCTCTTTTACTGCTATCTTCCTTTTCCCTCTCTCCCTCTCATTAGTTATCCTTTTAAAATGGGTGTCAGTTTATGTGAATTGTACGGTTTTTCAACCCATAGAGCTCCTTAAAAAATTTTACGCTGATCATATATTCCAGTCCTTTAGGCCATGGAAGTTCCACATCTTTCCACTTTCCCCAACTTCAACAGCTGAGGAATTTCTTTTCAAAAACATTGAAATGTGTATAACCACGTTGGTTTCCCCTTGGTTAAAATGAATATGCCTTAGCCCTTTCATCCTCTGAGGCAAAGGGAGATGAGCCTTGAGAGAGTGTGTTTGTGTATAACATCATAAAATTGCCATGAAATTCTTGTAGAACGTGTGATGCAAATTATGCCAATAACATTATTCCAGATTTCGCTTCATAAAAGAGAAATGTGCGTTATCCAAGGGCCATACGTGAAGTGATCGGAGAAATGTCTTATACTCGGATCAAGATTTTAAGTGTAACCATTTTATTTGGTTTCAAACGCGTCCTCCAAGACTACTAACCTTTAGGGTTGACCTGGTTCGTTGAAGGAAATTTTGTCGTTCCAAATAAACATTTAGTACTTTTAATTCTAAATGATTTATTCACTTTCTTTTTGGTTCTCCTTTCATTGATGGTTGCTTCTCTACTTATTTTATTTGACTAGTGATCGAATGATTTGAGTAAAATTTCATTACTTAATTTTCTTGTTGCTTAAGTATCAAGGATTTGCATTCAAGGCGCTTCAGTCATTTAGCGCCTTCAGCAATCTCATATTTCTAATTCTAAGGCTTTATAGAACAGCTTCCCAAACATTTTATTCTCATAACTTCAGCACAATATTTTCAGAACTCGCTTCAAAAACTTTTAGTTAAAAGTAACCATGAGAATTTTTCAACAACCTAAGAAAAATAAGAGAAATCTAACATTTACCCTTACCTATGTCTACATTTTTTTCTGTTTCGAAAAGGCCTTCTATTTTTCTCCTCTTCAATCCGATTTGTGAAATCAATTAGGGATCTTTTATTTATCAATTTATAGGACCTTAATTTCAGCAATTTTGGAAACTTTTGGGAATTTCTGTGGAAAAAGTTAGGGAAGATGTCGTAATAAAAATACAGTCTTTCTCATCTTATTTGAGGCGATACTGAAGATAAAGTGGTAAAAAGTGATAAAATGGAAATTTATAGAAGGAATTATGTCAAAGTAGTCTTACTCTAGTTTGAAATTGCGGGTGGCATTGGGGTCTGAAAGACACGCAACTCCTTTAACCAATAGGTATAACAGTATAGGTAGATCAAATTAATAATAATGATAATATTGAAAGTAACCTTAGGGGCATCTTGCCACTTCTCTATACAAGAGGGGCCTGCTCTTCACATACAGACCTTCCGTCTCTAACCTACTGCCCATCCGGCTCTGGCAACGCGTTTTGGTATAAAATATTTTAAAAGGTTTCCAGTACATATCTCCTAATAATTTACTCTTAGTCTATATTTTTTACATTGATGCTTATTTTCTCGGCCTAAAGGCAAGAAAATTACTTTTCTCTCAATTCTTTTCGAATACAGAAAAAAGAATTTATTTTAGAAATAATCAATAAAACCTTCGAATATTCGAAAAAAAATAACCCTAAACCAGCCATGCTTTAATTTTAATATGTTTTCTCAACTTCAACATTTGTAATTCTTTTTATTATGAAAAATTCCCAGACATTTGATAATCCTCTTTTTTTTCAGGAACCTCCCCATTTTGTTTACAAAAATTCTAAAATTAAAATATACCCTTATGATAAACTAATTCCAAAACATTTGGCCATGACTATATCCATATCCCGAAATTTACTTTTGAGTAAATTGTACATACTATCCTTTTTAAAACGAAAATAACTATAAAAAATTCCCGAGTGAAAGTATAGTGTAAAAATACAGAAAAATAACCTCAGGATTCTTGTTATCTTCATTCGAATTTGCTATAATAATTTCATTTTGTTTTTTTTATTTTAGGGGCCAGGAACTATTTCCTCCATATAAAGATTAGAATTTAAAATTTATTTTAGAAATACATTCGATAAAGCTTTCGAATTTACGAAAAAATAGCAGCCATGCCTAAATTTTGATAAATATTCTGTACTTCTCCATTTGTATTTTTTTTAGATTTTTGAAATTCCTAAACATTCGATACTCTATTTATTTCTGACCCTGGCAATTTTGTTTGTTCAAACTTTAAAGGAAATCTTAGAATGAACTTGGATGAAAACATGAAATATGCCTATGTCAAAACCGAAGTATGAGAAAAAAAATCATTATTATTCGAACCCTCCAAGAAATTTCTTTCTTAAAAAATAGTGTTATATGTGCAAGTGGAGCTGTTTCGTCACTCTTCCTTACAGGATTAGATTACCGTTCGCAGGAAGACCATCGGTGTGTGGCGTATATCCTCTCTGCCTCTACCAACGTAGTTTTGTTCTCAAAATTTTTTTAAAGGTGTCCAGTACATATCTCCTAATAATGTACTCTTGATCTAAAGTTGTTTAGATCTATGCTTCTTATCTGGGCAGAAAAGCAAGAAAAAACTTTCATGAGAATTCTTTTGATATACGGAAAACACAATTCTCAGAAATCTTTTCTCGCATTAAATTTGCTTTTATATATGAACAAATACAAAAAACAACAACAATACATTAATTTAAATACATTTTCTAAACTACACGACTTGTAATTAGATTTTTTTTAAATTTCTAAACATTTAATAATCATATATTTTATTAACTTTTAGAACTAACTTTGATCAAATCCTTAAAAATAAGAAAAACCAGTCCTATGGGCTGTTTTTTGAACTGCAAAAAAAAATCTTAGAAACAACTTGATAAAAGTTTCAAATCTACGTAGGTGAATAACAAACTACAATATCAACAGTTAAAAAAATAGCATTCCCAAAATATAGTGATATGGATAATGAATTAGCACATTTTTTTGTTTCACTTATCCAACAATCCCGAAGTATAAAATCAAATTTATTTCCCCATCATTATGTGTTTGGTGCCAACCAGCTTTAACAAACTAAAAGTAGAAAGTTTTTATTATCTTTTTTTTCCTAATGAAACAAATAAGAACGCAATCACCACCCATGACGGAGCTTTTAAGGTTTACATGATTGCAAACCAGTATATTCCTTAGATACTTAGTAGATACAGACAGTTCCAATGCATACTTAGAACTTAGTAGATCATCGTTTAATATTCTCCCAGCAGTAAGTATATAGCACAAAATGATACCGGCCACTTCTTATAGGGCCTGGAGAACGCCCTAGTTGCGACCAGGGAAGATGAGGTTTCAGTTAGCCATTTCTAGTGACCCCAAAAAGGTCATTCAAAATCGGAACTTTAAACTTAATATCTCTTGCTTTTTTGAGAAGAAAACGGGGAATTAATCATCATTTTGTGCTATATACTTACCGCACTATCTGTTATAATTTTTAATAAATATTCTCCCTGTTCTTCCTGTTTTCTACAGCCTAGCTTCCACCAGGTATCATCTCCTTCCTTATTCTAAATAACTCTCTGGTAGCAGGGTTGGAAACATTACCTATATTGTCTATAGAAGCGATGATTAACAGGTATCATCTCTTTCCTTATTTTCAATACTTCTCCGGTTTCAGAATTAGCATCACTCTCCCCCCTCTAGAGAAGTAATGAGACCTAGGGTTAATCTCTTTTCGTATTCTAAATACTTCTCCAGTAGCAGAAAGGGCAACTTCTCCCCCTCCATTCTAGAAGTGATGAATCCTAGGTATCATCCTTTTCCTTCATCCTACTACCTTTTCGTTGGCAGAATTGGCAATATTCCCCTCGCTCTCTAGAAGTGATGAGACCTAGTTATTATCTATTTCTTATTCTCAAAAGCTCTCTGGTGGCCGAATTGGTAAGATCCCCTCTCCTTCGTCTCTAATAGAGATGAGACCTAGGTATCATCTCTGTCTTTATTCTCAATACGTCTACGTTGACATACTTGGCAATATTGCCTACCTCACTCCGAAAAAGCGATAAGACCTAGGCATCATGTCTTTCTTTATTATCAATACCTCTGCGGTGACAGAAATGGAGATATTGCTCACTCCTCCATGCAGAAGCGTTTAAACCTAGGTATCATCCATTTCCTAATTATCAAAAGCTCTCGGGTGGTTGAATTGGTCAGATCCCCCCTCCTTCGTCTCTAGTAGAGATGAGACCTAGGTATCATCTCTTTCTTTATTCTCAATTCGTCTGCGGTGACGTAATTGGCAACATTTCCCACCCCACTCCGAAGAAGCGATGAGACCTAAGTATCATCTCTTTCTTTATTCTCAATACCTCTGTGGCGTCAGAATTGGCTATATTGCTCACCCCTCCGTGCAGAAGCGATGAGACCTAGGCATTATCTCTTTATTTATTTTCAATACTTGTGCGGTGACAGAAATGGCTATATTGCTCACTCCTCCATGCAGAAGCGTTGAGACCTAGGTATCATCTATTTCCTTATTCTCAAAAGCTCTCCGGTGGTCGAATTGGTCAGATCCCCCCTCCTTCGTCTCTAGTAGAGATGAGACCTAGGTACTATCTCTTTCTTTATTCTCAATTCGTCTGCAGTGACGTAATTGGCAACATTTCCCACCCCACTCCGAAGAAGCGATGAGACCTAGGTATCATCTCTTTCTTTATTCTCAATACCTCTGCGGTGTCAGAATTGGCTATATTGCTCACTTCTCTGTGCAGAAGTGATAAGACATAGGTATAATCTCTTTTTTTATTCTCAATACCTCTCGATTGGCATAATTGGTAACATTCCTCCCCATCGTCTCTAGAAGCGATAAGACCTTGGTATCATCTTGGTCATATTCTCAAAATCTTTGCGGTTACAGAATTGGCAATATTGTACACCTTCCTCTGTAGAACGATGAGACCTAGGTATCATGTCTTTCTTTATTTTCAATACCTCTGCGGTGACAGAAATGGCTATATTGCTCACTCCTCCATGCAGAAGCGTTGAAACCTAGGTATCATCTATTTCCTTATTCTTAAAAGCTCGCGGGTGGTTGAATTGGTCAGATCCCCCCTCCTTCGTCTCTAGTAGAGATGAGACCTAGGTATCATCTCTTTCTTTATTCTCAATTCGTCTGCGGTGACGTAATTGGCAATATTTCCCACCCAACTCCGAAGAAGCGATGAGACCTAAGTATCATCTCTTTCTTTATTCTCAATACCTCTGCGGCGTCATAATTGGCTATATTGCTCACTTCTCCGTGCACAAGCGATGAGACCTAGGCATTATCTCTTTATTTATTCTCAATATCTGTGCGGTGACAGAAATGGCTATATTGCTCACTCCTGCATGCAGAAGCGTTGAGACCTAGGTATCATCTATTTCCTTATTCTCAAAAGCTCTCCGGTGGTCGAATTGGTCAGATCCCCCCTCCTTCGTCTCTAGTAGAGATGAGACCTAGGTATCATCTCTTTCTTTATTGTCAATTCGTCTGCAGTGACGTAATTGGCAACATTTCCCACCCCACTCCGAAGAAGCGATGAGACCTAGGTAACATCTCTTTCTTTATTCTTAATACCTCTGCGGTGTCAGAATTGGCTATATTGCTCACTTCTCCGCGCAGAAGTGATGAGACATAGGTATAATCTCTTTTTTTATTCTCAATACCTCTCGATTGGCATAATTGGTAACATTCCCCCCCATCGTCTCTAGAAGCGATGAGACCTTGGTATCATCTTGGTCATATTCTCAAAATCTTTGCGGTTACAGAATTGGCAATATTGTACACCTTCCTCTGTAGAACGATGAGACCTAGGTATCATCTCTTTCTTTATTCTCAATACGTCTACGGTGAAGTACTTGGCAATATTGCCCACCCCACTCCGAAAAAGTGATGAAACCTAGGTATCATTTCTTTCTTTATTCTCAATTCCCTTTGTGGTGACAGAATTGGCTATATTGCTCACCCCTCCATGCAAACGCGTTAAAACCTAGGTATCATCTATTTCCTTATTCTCAAAAGCTCTCCGGTGGTCGAATTGGTCAGATCCCCCTTCCTTTGTCTCTAGTAGAGATGAGACCTAGGTATCATCTCTTTCTTTATTCTTAATTCGTCTGCGGTGACGTAATTTGCAATATTGCCCACCCCGAAGAAGCAATGAGACCTAGGTATCATCTCTTTCTTTATTCTCAATACCTCTGCGGTGAGAGAATTGGCTATATTGCTTCCTCCTCCATGCAGAATCGTTAAGACCTAGGTATCATCTATTTCCTTATTTTCAAAAGCTCTCCGGTGGTCGAATTGGTCAGATCCCCCTTCCTTTGTCTCTAGTAAAGATGAAACCTAGGTATCATCTCTTTCTTTATTCTCAATTCGTCTGCGGTGACGTAATTGGCAATATTGCGTACCCCGAAAAAGCGATGAGACCTAGGTATCATCTCTTTCTTTATTTTCAATACCTCTGCGGTGACAGAATTGGCTATATTTCTCACCCCTCCGTGCAGAAGCGATGAGACCTAGGTATAATCTCTTTTTTTATTCTCAATACCCTTTTGATTGGCATAATTGGTAACATTGCCAGCCATCGTCTCTAGAAGCGATGAGACCTAGGTATCATCTTGGTCCTATTCTCAAAATCTTTGCGGTTACAGAATTGGCAATATTGTACACCTCCCTCTGTAGAACGAAGAGACCTAGGTATCATCTGTTTCGTTATCTCTAAAAACTCTGCGTGGCCCCCTTGGCCCCCAAAGCTCAGCCCCCCCCCGCCAAAAAAAAAGACCAAGACCATGAGGGATTACGATTCAGACGGAACCCAGGACCATATTACTCCCACAATGAATCCAATCCATCCCAAAATCACTAACTACTTTGCGCCTATTGAAATCTCTACCCCCGGGGACTTTAGTAACGTCCCGGCGGTCAATAACGTCATTAAAATTGCGCAGGGTCAAGGAATTAAGATCTTCTTTCATAGAAATTATCGACATTTTGAAAGTTCTGATCACAGGATAACGAATGCAGTAGAAATGCTTGTTAGCCACGGCATACTAGAGGAATCCAATAATATCACCAGGGCTCACAGGGTTTTTGGGGTGGCCAAACCCAATGATTTAATGCAACTGGTTTATGACATGTCCAGCGTGACCGACCGTTTCATACCTCCAAGTTTTAAACTCCCCACTGTTGGAAAGGTGCTCGCCAGAAACAACCTGGGTATATGGCCTTTAAATATGACCTATCAAACGGCTTTTATCACATTCCAATCCACCCTAACGCTCAACACCAGTTTGGCATAAAAATAGGTGAACGCCGCTGGAGGTTCCAGCGCCATTCTTGATGCAGTATTGCCTTGAATCCTTGGCCAACTTTTGGGTACGACAACACGGGGTACAAGCCTTCATGTACCTCGACGACCTCCTGTTAATCGGAAAAATGGATAACCTCTTGAATACCTTGGACAAATTCCTCGGCTCCTCCTTGCCAATAAATATTCAGAAATCCCAGCTGATACCTACATCCTCGATTACCTACTTGGAAGTTCAAATTAACCTACTCCGTGACTCTGCCCGTCTCACCAAGGATATGAGGGACAAGGTCCACCGTGCCCTCGTATTCTGTGATAACCCAGCCCTCAATGCCAAATTCTGGCCACGCCTCGGGGGCTTAGTCAACTTTATAACTCCTATACTTTATCTGCCCTTCATATGGACCCAACTTTGCTACCAGAATAACCGGGATTACGTTACCGATGCTCGATTTACATCCCTAGCTCCTTTAATTGATAATCGCTGGAGATGCTAGTGACCTCCTAGGGCCAGCCCCCTTATCGTGGCCTATAACGCCTCCCTTTCGGGCATGGCCATTATTAAAACCGGCTTCGCCACCCTAGCTATCCCTACTTATGCCCTCCAGATTCAACCGACTATTTTCACATTTGAAAATCTCATCCTCATGCTTACCATGTGCCTATATCCCAGGGCCAGGATCTTTTCGGACTCAATGGTGGCCATATACAATTTAAGGCGTGGGAAGCTGCCTCCATCCGTAATCAAAAACTTCTCGGCGAACACCCTGGCGGACTTCTTGCAACTCCTCCGGCAATCATCCCGCAATATCTGCTACGTTAGGAGCTCTACGATCCCGGCAGATGTCGGGTCCCGGACGTTTGCATGAACACCGGTGTCTGGTCCTTACCAGAGAGTCTCATGTATATAGTATATAAGGACCTCTGGCGCAAGGACCCAACATTGACGTTTGTGCCTTCGTTCGGAAAGGTCCTCTGCTTCGCCAAGTTTTTTTCCCCGGTCCGCCCACCCTTGATCTCTACGTCGTCTCCATTTCCCCACTACACACCTTTTATTTTTGGTACTGAACCTTTTTTCTCTCCCTTTACGGTCTCCTTTTTTGCATCCTCCATTAATTTTGTATTCTTTTCTTTTCTTTTAAATTTGTCGGAATAATAAAGGACCTACGGGTCGAAAAAAATAATAGGTCCTTTATTATTCCGACAATTTTAAAAGAAAAGAAAAGAATACAAAATTAATGGAGGATGCAAAAAAGGAGACCGTAAAGGGAGAGAAAAAAGGTTCAGTACCAAAAATAAAAGGTGTGTAGTGGGGAAATGGAGACGACGTAGAGATCAAGGGTGGGTGGGCCAGGGTAAAAAACTTGGCGAAGCAGAGGATCAGAGGTATTTTCTTACTTACAATTCCTCTCTGGTGTCAGAGTTAGCAAGATTCCTCATCCCCTCTCTAGAAGCGATTGAACAAGGTATAATCTCTTTGCTTATTCTCAATACTTCTCCGGTGGCAGATTTGATAACACTCCCCACCATCTAGAAAAGCGAGTAAATCTAGGTATCATCTCTTTCTCTATTCTCAATACCTCCCCGGTAGCAGAATTGGCAACATTCCGCCCATCCTTTTTAGTCGCGATGAGACCTATGTGTGATCTATTTCCTTATTCTCAATACTTCTTCAGTGGCAGAATTGGCAACATCCACCCCCCTTAAGAAGCGATGAAACCTAGGTATGATTTATTTCCTTATTCTCAATATCTCTACGTTGACTGAATTGGCAACATTACTCCCCCCCTCGCTAGAAGCGATGGTCTTTAGGTATCATCACTTTCCTTTTTCTCAATAACTCTGTGGTGGCAGAATTGAAAACATCCACCCCCTAATAGAAGCTATGAGATCTAAGGATCCTTTCTTTCGTTATTCTACATATCTCTACAGTAGCAGAATTGGCAACACCCTCCCAACTTTTTAAGAAGCGTTGCAACCTTGGTATTACATCTTGCCTTATTCTTAATATACCTCCCGTGGCAGAGTTAATAAAATTACACCCATCCTATCTAGAAGCAAAGAGACCAAGCTATATTCTCTCTGCTTATTCTCAATACCTCTCCCCTGGCAAAAGGGCTAACACTCCGCCCCTCTCTATCTAGAAGCGATGAGACTTAGGTGTCATCTATTTTCTTATTCGCGATAAGTCTCCTGTGTCAGAGTTGGAAACATTTTCTTTTCCTTTCTAGAAGCGATAAGATTTAGGTAGCATGTGTATCCATATTCTCAATACATCTCTGGTGTTATAATTGGAATCGCTCCCTACCCTTTCTAGAAAAGCGATGAAACCTAGTAGGTATCATCTAATTCCTTATTTTCAATACATCTCCGGTAGGAGCATTGACAACAACCCCCCTTTCTCGGAGCGATGAGCCCCAGGTATCATCTCTTTTCATATACATAATATCTCTGCAGTGGCAGAATTGGCAGCATCCTTCTTCCTCTCTAGAAGCGATAAGACCTAGATTTCATCTCTTTCCTTATTTTAAATACTTCTTCGGTGGCAAAATTGCAACATTCCGCCCCCCTCTCTGTCGAAGCGATGATACTTAGGTATAATCCATTTTCTTATTCTAAATCCCTCTACTGTGTCCTAGTTGGAGGTATTCCCTATCCCCAATCTGGAAGCAATGAGACCTAGGTATCATCTCTTTCCTTATTCTCATTTCTTCTCCGGTGGCAGAATCGTCAACATTCTCCCCCTCTTTTCTAAAAGCCATGACACCTATCTATCATCTCTTTCCTTATTCACAATACCTCTGCGGACGCAGAATTGGCAACATTCCCCCCGTCAACCTCTAGAAGCGGGGATACCTAGGTATGATCACTTTCTTAATTCTTCATACCTTTTCTGTGGCAAAATTGGCAACATTCCCCACCCCCCTCTCTATAAGCGATGAAACCTAGGTATTATCGCATTTCTTACTCCCAATACCTCTCAGGTGGAAAAATTGGCAATATCCCCCATCTCTCTAGAACTGATGAGACCGTCGTGTCATCTCCTTCCTCATTCTCAATACTTCTCCCGTGGCAAAATGTCAACATTCTCAACCTCTCTAGAAGCGATGAGACATTAGCATCATTTCTTTCCTTAATCTCATTAAGTTTTTGGAGGCCTAATTGCAAACATTTACCTCCCTCTCTAGAATCAATAAGACCTGAGGGGGCAGATTTAGTAATATTCCTCCCCCTCCTCTCTAAAAGCGATGAGACCTAGGTTTCATCTCTTTCTTATTCTCATTATCTCTCCAGGAGCAAAATTGGCAACATCCCCCGCCCACTATCTAGAAGCGATGACACCTAGGTATGATCATTTTCCTTATTCTCAATACCTCTCAGCTTGCAGAATTGGCAACATTGCCCCGCCCCTCTGTATAAGCGATGAGACTTAGGTATATTTTATTTTCTCATTTACAATACCTCTACTATGTCACAGTTGGAAACATTCACCATCCCGTGACTAGAAGCGATGAGACCTAGATATCATCTCTTTACTTATTCTCAGTACTTCTCTGGTGGCATAATTGGCATCGCTCCCCCCCCCCTCCCTCTAGAGAAACAATGAGACCTAAGTACTCGTAACATTTCTTTACTTATTCTTAATACCTCTCCGGTGATAGAATTCGCAACATTCTCCACACATTTCTAGAAGCCATGAGACCTAGGTACCATATCTTTTCTCATTTTTAATATACCTCCGGAGGCAGAAGTGCAAAATTACCCCCTTTCCTCTCTATAAGCGATGAGACCTATGTATAATCTCTTTTCTTATTTTCATTTCCTCTCGGCTGGCATAATTGGCAACATCTTTTTTCCTCTCTAGAAGCAATGAGACCTAGGTATCATCTTTTTCCTTATTCTCCATACCTCTGCGGTTGAAGAATTGTCAACATGCCCCCCGCTCTCTAGAAGGGATGAGAACTAGGTATCATCTCCGTCACTTAATCTCAGTACCTCTGCGGGGGCACAATTGGCAAAATTGCCCCTTCTTCTTTTAGAAGCGTTGCGACTTAGGTATCATCTCTTGCCTTATTCTCAATACCTCTCCAGTCGCATAATTGCTATCATTATCCCCTTTTGTCAAGAAGTGATGCAACATATGTATCATCTATTTTATTATTCGCAATACCTCGCCAGTTTCAGAGTTTACAACATTCCCCATTCCCTCTCTAGATTCGATGGAACCTAGGTATCATCACTTACTTTATTCTCAATACTTCTCCAATGGCAGAATTGACAACGCTTCCAACTCTCTACAGAAGCGAGGAGCTCTAGGTATCATCTCTTTCCTTATTCTCAATACCTCTTCTGTGGCAGAATTGGAAACATACCCTTCTCTCTCTAAAAGCGCGTAGACCTAGGTATCATCACTTTCGTTATTTCCAATACCTCTGCGAAGAGAGATTTGGCAATAACCTCCCCCCAACCCCCCTCTAGAAGCAATGACACCTAGGTATAATATTTTTCCTTATTCTCAATACCTCTCGGCTGGTGAATTAGCAACATTTTCCGCCCCCCTCCTCTTTAGAAGCGATAAGACCTAGGTATAATCTATTTTTTTATTCACAATACCTCTCATATTTCTTAGTTGGAAACATTCCCCAACCTGTCTCTAGAAGCGAGGAGACCTAGGTATCATCTCTTCCCTTATTCTCAGTACTTCTTCGATGGCAGAATTGACATCGCTCTCCTCCCCCCTCTCTAGAGAAGCGATGAGACCTAGGTATCATTTCTTTACTTATTCTCAATACCACTCGGGTGGCAGAATTGGCAAAGACGTCATCGTAGAGAAGTTCAGTCGTTTCCTGAGGGAATCGAGTGTATGAATGGATATCTCATAAAAATTGGCTCCAAGCTGCCTTTCACTTTCATACAATTACCGCACAAAATCCACTGGTATTAACGTGAAGTGGTGAGGAAACAATATTTTTATTTACTTTGATGTTAGTAATTCTGATTCTGATGGAAATGAAATATTTATACTTTAAGAGGTTTAATGCCTATGAATATGATTTTCTTTTTTCTTTATTAAAAGGTCCTCCCCAAAAGAAGTTTGTAAAAAAGGGGTTAAGGTAGGGTAAAATGTGAGTAAGGTAAATAATTGGAGAGTTACATGTTAGACTAATGGGTGCTAGGATTAGGGATGAAACACAACTCTACTATTTCACTTTCGAGGAAATATGAGCAGTAAACAGTCCAATACAATTATAGACTCTTTACTTTAAAATACAGAGAATTAATATATGCAAAAATACTGACTACATGGATTGGCTAGGGCAAAGGGAACGGCAAGAAAAATAGTGATTGAAAATAATTTTAGATGCTATTTTGTCAGTTTGTGAAAATAAAGTTAAATAAAAGAGGAAACCTTTCTCAACGCAATAAGAGAGTGTAGCGCGTAGTACAAATTTTACGACTCTTCTTTGTCTTTTAGCTTGCAGGGGCTAGTAATGAGGTGCCAATTAAATAGCTAGCAAGGCGGTTTAATCCAAGGAGAGGTTTTGTAAAAAATTCATCACTCGGAATAGAAACACGATCTAAACCTGCCATATATAATTGTTTTAAAATGCAAAGGCTATGACAAAGAAATTAAAGTCTTATCTGAAGGTGAAGTTTAAGAGAGAAAGACAGACAGATATAGCCAATGAAATCCATAATATAATGGGTTGAGGAATATGTTCTTGGGGTTTTATCAAATTTTTTCATTACCATTAACAATTTTAAAAAAACTTCAATTTTAATTGATAACAATAAGCAATTTAATCAATAATGTATTCTCCGTTGTTTTTTACGCCTTTTTCCCAACGTTCAACTGGTTTTTCGATGCCTCTGTAATAAAAGCTCTGGATTTTGACTCAAAGAATTCGTCTAACCAGGTTTTTAATTCCACATCAGTATTGACGAAACGCAGCGCAAATTGTAGGACAGCGATCGGAACAGATGGATATCCAATGGAGCCAAGTCTGGCGAATATGGAGGTTCGGCAGGATTTCCCAATAAAGTGTTTGGAAGGCGTCTTTTGTCATATTAGCAATGTGAAGACGAGCATTGTCGTGTTGCAGGACTCCATAACGTCAAAGAGGTCGCTTTTCACGAATAGCTTCGGCGAGTCAACACATTTGTTGAACGTAGAGTTCTGCATTGACAATCTCGTTGTTCGCAAGGAGCTCATAAGGAATGATGCCTTCACAATCCCACCACACACACAGCATCGGCTTTCGTGAAAGAAGTATTGCTTTAATCGCGGAAGTGGTTTTTTATTGGGGCTAAGCCATTGTTTTCGATGGTTCATATTGACATAAACACACGACTTTTCGACGCCAGTGATGATGTGGTGACGAAATCTGTCCTTATATCCATGAGTAGCCTTGTGACGAGCAAGCAAACCTGCGGCAATCGTGAAGCGTTCAAGTTTGTTACATTCGCTCAAAGCGTGCGGAATCCATGCACCGAGTTTTTGAAATTTCCCCATCGAATGAAGGTGATTCACTACAGGATTTTTAGCACACGCCAGTTGTAGAGCCAATTCTCTAGTCGATTGACGAGGATTTTTATAAAGAAGGTGGTTCAATCAATCTTCATCTAACTTAATGTGGCGACCAGAACGTTCTTCGTCATTAAGAATGAAATGACCGTTTTTGAAACGTGAAAACTGCCATTAAGCTGTCCTTTCTGATAAAGCATTTTATCCGAACACAGCACAAATATCGTGACAATTTTGGCTGTGTTTGCATTGTTCCCGTCTCGATCGAAAATGAATAACACAAGTGTTAAAATGCGCCTTTCTTTCAACTTGACATTCCATTTTGAGGGTACAGAACAAAAATTAAATTAACACAACTTTTAAATAAACCGCAATGACTTATTACTCAACTTCAAGACGTAGCCTAAGCAAAAGCCTAATAGTCTACGCTGTTAAGAGACGTAGCCTAACCTTTGCAAATTTTGCTCTCATTATTTATTATTGTTTCTTAATATGTGCACAAATCACGTCAACAAAACTTAAATCAACACAATATTAAAAAATGCAAGAACTTATTCCTCAACCGAATATTTATATATATATATATATATATATATATATATATATATATATATATATATATATATATATATATATATATATATATAAGCACACAGGTCTATTGGCCGACCGAAATTAAGGCCAGCACCTGGGGATGGTTCTAAAAGTTCTTTGCATACACAGTTGCTAAGCCAAGCATTATTCCAACAAGACTACAAAAATATACTTTAATAGGACTAAAGATTACATATACATATAAGGCAAGTTAAATGGCAATACAATTAAATATTGACGCTTCACTCCTAAGATCATTAACACCATCAATTAAGTTTGAACTGAGGATTAATTAAATAAGTAATGATTTTACAATTATGCAAGTTTTAGAGCAAATGTGATCATTGCGGTTCGACGTGGTAAAGGTAGGAGGAGCGGGATGAAGCTGGAGGTTAAATCCCTTTCATCTTCATGTGCGACGAGTAGGACCAGGTAAGTAAGTTCAACCTTGAACTTTTTGGCGTGTCACGGGACGCTCAATTCAACTTAACTTCGGGAAACTGAAGTTTGTGGAGGGAGGGGCTCTTTTTCTTAAGAGACCAACGGTGAGTGCTTTACCAATGGCTACGGGGATGGCTTTTCCGATCCTTAAATTCCGGAGACGTGGTGAGAAGGGTTGAAGCGCGCCTAAAACTATCTCAACGAACAACACTGAGTGAAGACTAGCTCTTTTTTGGCTTTTCAACAATCACTCAATTCTTCTCTGGATGAGAATGTAGTCGATTTCCTCTCGACTAACGGAGAGGTTACACCTTAACGTACTGGACGGCGGCTTCAGACACAATCTGCATATGAATTCTGAACTGTCGAATATATACCACGCAATTATGTAGTCGGGGAGAGAGATTCATCGTCAACAGACTTTCTTAATTGCCTTGGGTCGCGATAAGGTTCTATAACGCGAAGTCGCGATTCCCACTTAATGCTCTTTTCATTGTACTAATTTTCGCAATATATAGGGCAGCCGAATTTAGAGCGGGCAATGGCAAACTAGGGAAGTCAGGGGGTTGGATGAATTCCTTCTCTCTCTCATTCTTCCACACTCCTCCTTTTTCAGGAAGACATTTTTTTCACAAGTTGGATGCAAAAAAACGTCTCGAACTAATTTTTCTTCAAGGAGGAGATGCTATAAAAATTGAATAAGTGCACGAGATACAAACAAAATTCGCACATGAGCGAGGTGGGCAAATAATAATATTTACTTCAGACTATACGCACAGGTACAAAAAAAAAAAAAAAAAAAAAATCAAAATTAAGCCATATAACACATTGAGTATCTACAAAAAAAATGAACCATTATTAAAGACACTACAACCGAGGATAATTATACAACCCTTCAAACAATTAACCTATATATAAAACAAATCAGCAAACATATTTCGCTACCCCCTTTTGAATTATTTTAATCATACCCCAATTAGGCAAATGGCTGAATTCATCGACATATACTGCCATGGCGTTTGATGTCCTATGTGCTCTAATGTAAAAGCGTTATTTACTAATCACCCGATAGATGCAATTTGGAAGCAGTGAAGAAATCAGTAGCAAACATGAATGACTCTGATCTACCCATTATTAAGAGCGACTATATCAGGTTATTATCTTTATGTGTAAGGTTTGGTGCTTTCACCTTTGAGGGAGAGGAATATAGGCATCCATGGGATCACCTCTTAGTGCCGTAATGGTATGCTTGTTCATGGAAGTTTTAGAGACGGAAAAATTAACGACGGCCATGGGGAGGGATTCCCTTTTGTGGAATTCCTCTATAATTCAAGCGATAATTTCGGCCACAATTCCAGTGAATACCAATATAAGCGAAAATTTGGAGCGGTTGAACGAGATGGATGAATATATACAATTTACCGTGGAAGAGAGAGAAAACCTTAAAATTCCTTTCTTGGACACGTTGATCCATAGGGATGGTGGTAGAGAAGACTTTTCCGTGTACAGAAAACCCACGAATAAGGACGGTTTTATTCATTTTCTTTCTGGTCACAGTAAAAATAAACGAAGACGGGGGTAGTCATTGGGTTTTATCTGAGGGCTCTTCGCATTTGCAGCGAAAACTATTTTACTGATGAATTTGAATACATCAAGAAAGCTTTCATGAGACAAAAATATCCAGAGGTCCTATTGATAAAATTACCGCATAAAGCGATAAAAATAGCAGAGAGAGGGAAAACGGTTAGGCTCACAGAGGCGGCCGAAGGTAATGAGCCCACCACGAAGGGATTAAAAGGGGTCAGGAACCTATCTGGTCCGTACTCGATGGCAACAAGGACATTGAATAGGTCTCTTAAGAAGGCTGGTAGTTTGGTAGCCAACTCCGCGATAATAGAATTATAGAGTTAGTAAAGCACAAAAATTCGACGGCAAAAACGTATAAGGGTATTTATTATTTATCAAATATCCTGTGAACGATGCGACCGCAGTTACTATGGTGAATCAGGTAGAGACATTATGACTAGGGCAACGAGCATAGGAGGGACATTAAAGCGCATAGGACATCAAACGCCATGGTGGTGGACGTCAATGAATTCTGCCATTTGTCTAATTGGGATGGGATTAAAATAATTGACAAGGGTTTAGCAAAAAGAGAGAGAAGGATAATTGAAGCCGCACATATTCTCTCTGACAGATCAACCAATCACCGGGACGGATTCTTTCGGCTGGACAATTGAGCAGCGCGGCTCATCAAAAACGAAGCGGAAAGGTCAACGTCCGAAGAAATCAAGCAGAGAAGCCGGGGGAGGATGAGCAGCGGTGATTCTGGATGAAATCTGACACGTATATAGAAAGCAATCCCCCCCCTTTCTCTTACAGTTCTATTCTGAAGAAGCCAATAGGCGAAACCTTAATAAAGAACTTCATTTTGTTTTCCCAGTTTTTTACTTCCTCCACCCATTCTCACCTATACGTCGTGAAATCCAATATATATATATATATATATATATATATATATATATATATATATATATATATATATATATATATATATATATATATATATATATATAAATATATATATATATATACTGATCAGTTAGCAGGTTATAATATCAAAATTTGAGCTGCGGCAATAATTGTTATTAGCAATGAAATTCCAACGAAGCCCACATGAAATCCTAATTTGGATCACTATCTACACGCTGTTGAAAGTCCTGTTTACATAAAATCATGATTCAGATCGGATCGGGCAGTTTTCCTTGAATTCTTTCCCTTCAATTAGATAACCAGATAAGACTATGGTAAGGATGACCTTGCTAGCGTCACTTTACGACCCGTCATGTCGTTTGCCTACATATTCCCTCATCTCTCACTGTCGGGAGGCTATGAATTTATTGATACATACATTATGTTGATAAGAAAAGTCGGTTTTGTTTTACTGTATATGAATACAGGAATTTATGTTTTCGTTTGTAAAGTTTACTGTGTTTTGATTATTTTATCTGTATATCAAACGATATTCACAGTGGTCAAGACGTATATTTTATATTACGTGAATTTACCTTTGTCTTTCTTTGTCCTCTTCTCTTGCTATTTGGTCTTTTACACAGACAGAGGAGTGAGAGGAATGGGTAGTGCAGAATTCATCGCGGAAAATTGTTATTATTGAGAAATATCAGATTATTTCTAGTCAAATATATATTATACATCAATAGATCAAAGAGAGTAAATGGTATATATTTATCCTTTTGATTCCCCCCACCCCTCTCTTTCCATCACCGGTAGCATAAATGGCATATATATTTCCATTTATCTTTTCAGAACAATTTGATTGAACTTCTCGATATATTAATGATAGCCGAATCTAGTATCAAGATATATGTTAATGTTTGTCAAGCCATGGGCTCTATTTAAGCTCTCAGCCATAAACATTCGTGAAAGCAAAGTTATATTTTGACAGCGTGTGATTACTTCCCGTAGACTTTACCCATTGAATCATTTCACACGCACCCCGTAGATTTATTTAATGAGATCGTCTGCCCTCCATTCATAAATGGCCAATTAAAGTTTTATTGGTTTCACTTGCAAAGGAATCGAGAGGAAAAGAGGTGCAAGTTAGCTTAATTTTTAAGGACAATTACTTGTTCTACTTTAGGTGAAATTAATTGGATAGAAGAAGACCGTTAAATCTAAATATTCGTAACGATGTGAAAAGTGAAAAGGTTACGGTTGTTTTATTTCTAGTTTATTTACTTGTTTAAAACATGCATCAACCAACGAGTGCTTCTGAGCACTCTTTAATGATTTTCATCAGTAATAAAGTAAGTTGTGAAAGGAAAAATTAGTGGCAAGGTGGTTATCTACATAAGACGAGGGGAAACTACTAGAAGTAATTGCATCCAGGAGAGCATGGAATTCGCTTGTATATTTCACTCTGAAATTCACAATAAAATAAACTTCTATTTCAGAAATAATTTCCGTAAATATTAATATATACATATACACAAGAATACTTACATACAATCATACATAAGACTTAAGATAACTAAACTTAATTTTGCAGATTTATTGGGCGGGTGTCAAAGAGTTCTCATTTTTGGTCTGCTATTTTGCCTCAGTGATTGAAGAAAATCAGAGGCAAATTTCATTCGCATTAGAAAGAAGTAAAAGCGAAGCGACAGAATAAAAAATCATCTGTCAAAGAACGGGTCAAGTTCTCAGGCTCGGGAAGAAGTCAAGGATTTTTTCAGCTCTTGGCAATGTTGTCTTGCCACATTTGAAAATAAACGAAATTTTTATATTATTTTTCCCAACGAGGTGATCGAGTCGAACGGGACCAGTTGCGTCTGTTGGATTTTAAGTACTTGCCTCTTTTTTAGATATTTGATTTAAAAGAATTCAATACATTTTGTTACCTTAGTTTCATCATTTGACGGAAAATATTCTAATGATAATTAATGTCACAAAACCCATGTCTGATATTTGCAAATTCTCGATGTCCTATATAGTCCTTTATTCATTTTTGCCAATTTACCTTCAGCTCTTCTCTCTCTCTCTCTCTCTCTCTCTCTCTCTATATATATATATATATATATATATATATATATATATATATTTCAGCTCTTCTCTCTCTCTCTCTCTCTCTCTCTCTCTCTCTATATATATATATATATATATATATATATATATATATATATATATAACAAGGAGAGGGTGAATAGAAAAAAATCCTAACTTAGACACATTTATAGGTTGAAAACCCTAAAGGATGATCTCGTCGTAGGTAAGACGATAAAATTCACTTAATACCAAAAGTGACCTGTCAAACTTCATTGAAGTTGGTTTCGTAATGAGTCCTTTGCATACTTTCACGACAAGATGATGAGGGTATGGCGACTTTGAGATGCAATATATGTGGATAATTTTACATCTCATGTTTCAGATTGGAGTTTATAACTTCGAGCGGATTTATTAAAGTATTGTTTGATTACCAAATTAAGTTTAGGCTTCTCTATCGTTTAAAAAGTTAAGGGATGACTTTGAGAATCCCCACAAAATTTTTCAAATTCAGATGTCTTTGTGTGGTAAAATTTTTTGAATCTTTGATCTTATGAATTAGCTCGAAATCGGGACCTTTATTATAATCATCCTAAAGAATATTGCTCTAAACCATTTAAGTTAAAACCGGCCTATAGCAATGATAAGGTATAATTATTATTTTAATCTTCATTATTAACATCAAACTTCTGTTAAATAGAATAACTTATATTTTATATCGTTAATTTCGGTTTCATCAATATCCGTTCCAACACTATCATTTTCATAATTATCTTTATCCCTTTATTTTCATTAATTCTTTCCCTTTTCTAGGGTGTTACTGATGGAAGAGCGACACGCCCTCCAGGCAGCAGTGCTTTAAGAAGTCTTAAACTATATTGAGTCTTCCTAGACTCTTTTATTTACAATTTTTCGCAACATTATTTCCAAGCCTTTTTGATCTATTTGCAGGCTAGTCGCTGACAGGTTTTCGTGGATTCATCTGTTGTCGGAGCAGGAAGGGTAGTTTACCCCGCACTCTTCAATTCGTTTGCCTAGGATGTTTTTTTTTAACGTATCGAAATTTGTCCTACCACTGGCTTCTCATACGGGCCTTGATCTCTCCTTTCTTTAGCCATCATTTACGCACCCGAAAATTAATATCAGATGATCCAGTGGGCATCTATACGATTAAGTGCCTCCCAGGCCTCATAAATGCAGGTTGCCCTCCCGGGCACAATACTGGCGGGTATATTTGCAGCTATACATATATCTTCCACACATTTTCACTTGCTCCATCTTAGCCCTTACAATCCCTTGGAAAAAATCGGCTTATCGTGTTAAGTTTCAAAATAATCTGTTTTTTCACCATTATTTATTAAGTTAAACATTTTCAACAGTTTGAATATCGTTTCATTTGATTTTCTTAGCCGAGACTCGAAAATCAGATACTCCTTTCTAGCTTTGAATCAAGGCTATAGAACTTTGCATGCTTACAAACAAAATGAATGGCATTGAAATTTTTTATAAGTTTACCCATTTTATTCCATACTAAATAACCAGAACAAATTTGTCCTCCCTTGTCCAAATAAGTTTGCAAAGGAGAGAAATCATAAAAATAGATTTGATTGTATAAATTAAGCTATAACTGATCGAGAGATGGGAGCGAGGTTTGGCATAAATATAGGCAGGCAAACAGGAACAAAAGGACACAATTTAGAATAATCCTTTAGGTTAACCAACCAGTCAACAAAAACATAAATCTAAAGTAACACCTAAATAAACGGCTCAATAAACCCCACCCCCGCCACGCGCTGAGTCAAACGGACAGGTAAGCCTGGCTTTATACGTCAAATAATCAAGCCAATTAGACAGAGTGCAGCTCCGTTATTTTACAGTGGCTCAAGGTCACGTGGAAATTAATCAAAGAAGAGCCAAATTGTGGAATGTCGTTGGCAAAGAATGTTGTTCTTCTGATTGGGGGGTGATAAGACGAACTTTTTTTCTATATCGCATATGCAATTTTACTTGTGTCTCTGTGTAACTTTCATTTGCTATTTATTAGTATGCTGCAAGGTTCTGCCTGTCAATAGGCACGTAAATAAGCGTAAGCAAACAAAGCTAGGTTTAACAGATATGCCCTTCACCGGGTAAAGGGAAAGTTGAAATCATCTTTTATTTAAATGTATTTATCTATTTTATATTCTATATTTCTCTCTTTCTCTATCTAGTTCTGTCTTGAGCCATAATGAATGTTCTGGTTGTTTAAGCCCTTACCAAGAGTATTTATGCTCTTAGCCCATTAATACCATATATATTAAAATTTGCTCTGTCGGTTTTAAGCCCCAATAGGCGGCGTAGAATTGACGATTCCTATCATTATTAGGAATCCTTTGGCTACCGCATAAGCTTAATTAATTTGCGTTGACTTATTGTTAAATAAAGGGCACATCTATATCTCAAAGTGATATATACGAGCAATTTCAGCGAAAGTACTGCAAACCAATGATGCATTTCATTGAGAGTCCATTGGTTGAGTCCTTGGCATCCGTTTTTTTTGGCTTTTGGCAAAGGCAGAAAACTATTTGAGGAGTAACTTCATAGTGAGCCAATCATATAGACTCCTAAACAACTTTATAGGCATTCATCATTTTCAAATGTCTGTTTGTGGAAGTGAGTTAGCGAAAGTCCTTTGCAACGCATTCATAAATGATAATGCTCCTAAAGGAAAAGTTTATTTACAGTATCTTGTGTACACGCACAAAAATGATGAGTTTATGAGTGTTTGTAATTTGCCTTTTTTATTTTAACCCCTACTACAGTTACTCTTGGAGGAAAACCCCAAATAGTAACAAAGAACTTGGGGTAATTCATTCTTTTGGGAGTGCTTCTGCAAGGCATTGTGTAGCCACCTATTGTGTTTCCTAATTTCTTTTCACCTGCTGCCCCGGTGGATCTTCTGAAACATCCCCGCTGCCAAATGCCAAAATGACCTTTGATTTCTCACACTATGCATAGCTTTCCCCTCTTCCAGAATCTAAAATTTTACTTTTGGGTCCGCCCCTTTGGCCAAGTGTAGAGCCAATCGAAAAAGGAATTTCAATCTTAGGGTGTGTCTCCACCAATCAGCTGAGAGTGGAAGGTGCGGCAAGCTGCCCCTCCCACTCTTAGGCAGTGATCCTTAAACAGGTAGGTTAGTAACGGATGAACTATGCAGCAGGTGACACTGTGTCTTTGATTCCTATGCAAGTCTCGTTGCATTGCAAGACAGTGGCGGTACGACTGTTTTCCATTTATCTCTGTGAAAATCCATCGAATGTAATTCAGCCCTGGCAGAGGGTGTGTGTGTAGTGACATGAATTCCGAGTCGAACCTCTCAAGTCAGACTTTGTTTGAGTGCAAAGTGAATTTAATGTCTCATCTTGAGAAGATTCCATCTTTCATAGAATGACACGCAAAGATTTCGACAATTAGCAGTGATTTGACAAATATTACGTTTTGAAATCAACTTATTATCAGGTATGTTTTTAAAAGGAAACCTGTTAAATGTTAATTTACAAATTGTAACTAAAATGGAGATGCACGTGACTTTTTAAGGTTTTCATAGAAGAAAAAGATGTTAATTAACAAGAACTAATTTAACAATAAAATCAATGGGCATTTCTAAATTAAAGTAGAGTTCTTTAATTTTTACAGAAAAAAAATGAAATGCAAAAACTGGTGTTATTCAATTTTGTGTAGATAAAAATAAATTATTTGAATCACTTTAAAAAACGCTCATAACAAAAAATAACCGGACACCAATTAGGTACTAAAAACTTTACTCAACACAATCACCCCTGGTGATTTCAACTAGCAGAGTAGGAAATAATCCAATGTTGAATAAATGAGAACACAAAAACTTCTTCAATAATTTTTCTCAACACAAAAAATTGAGATTAAGAAAATGCGAAGAAAACATAAAGACAGGAACAAATTAATGTATGGGTAAAATTTGAAAATTTCTTGTTAAAAGGGTAAATACTTTTAAGGAAATAATTGATACTATTTATAAAAGCATTAGTTGTGAACAGTTTGTATTAAACTCCTTTCAAGCTTCATGTATGTAAGTGTATATCAGCTGAACATGAAAAAACGTGTGTGTAGCAAGTCAATCGTGATAGCCTTAGGAATGAATCGAATTTTAGCTCGATGAAATAATTCTCAGAAACTTCCTTTAAGTACTCTTTTATCTCCCAAATTTTAGATAAATGTACAAATTTTAATTTACAAAGATGGAAATAGATTGATTACTTGTTACATTAACCAACTTCTCATATTAAATTCGAAGATAAATTAGACATGGAAAAGAATTTTGAGAATTAGACACTTTACTTGAAATGTTTATGTACAAAACAAACTTACATACGAGGGAAAGATTAAAAGAAATTCAATAGATTTGAACTTCATACCCTTTGCATGAGATAACAGGGGTTTAATAAGAGGTTGGCTGGTGTTTATTATGGAAAGTAGGTACCTACCACACGAGAATGTCTTAGTTGAATTTCGAAAAAGAGCCTGAACGCCCAATAGCATATTTTGATGTACATTTATAAATACTGTGCTAATTCTCTGTTAAAGCCTTTGTGAAATAATACAAAATAGATCGGAATCACATATTAAATCACCTCCTGCTATATTAGAAGAGACCAAAAAGCAGGCTCTTGTAGTGTGAATGCCTATATTATTACGTATGTGCACTTCACGCGCTACATAATATTAGGAAATTAATAGAATAACCACAACAACCCTTACATATACCAAATTGTTATCAGTTAGACTCGAAATAATCGATGAAAGGCGTTCATGGCACTCTCGGTCGCCTCAGAGCTTGGATGAGAGACACAAATCGTCATCCAGAGGAGGCGGCTGTCACTAATGACACAAAGCCCCGGTCTGGACAAAAAAACCTGTGAACGATAAAGATTGTAGGATATTTAGTTAATAAATTCCTACTTGGCTGAAAATAGGGATTAAAACAGGAAAATGTTCCGGTCGACAGGGAAAGGGAGGAAGTAGTGTTAGGAAAGGATTGAGATAAGCCGACTGTAGTGTAGATAATCGTACCATCAAGCATACCATATATTCATCAGGAATAGGTAAATGCTAGTTATTCTTGATTAGACAACAGATGAATTGGTGGATTACTTTGGTATCTAGGTAATTTATGTCATATAAATTAAAATATCATAGATGGATGCTTCTCTATATGAGGGCGTTATGTATTCATAGTTTTCGTAGTTAAGTCTAAATAAGCAAGTATTTTGAGCGATCGTAATAAGTAATGGCAATTTATGTTCATCGTTTTCCTATCGCATCATACATATTCGGGCTCTTTCATAATCTTCCAAAACAAATGAGTGTAATGATGAAGTGAAGATAATCAACGTAAGACCTATAAATCCATTTTAAGTCTGTTCCTTTTCGTTTGAGAACTATTTTCACATACACTTTTGCGAATATCTGTTCTACCCTGTATTATCAGATTTTTTCATCGCATAACCCAAGGCGCTTCAAATGTGCCTTCAAGAAGTGTAATCAGAAGTTTTTGCTCTAGTATTTATCGCATCACAAAAGTACCCAATGGCTCCCGGCCAATTCAAATAAACTCGACGGTAGAACGCAACCATATTTAGGGTTCTGTATTAAAAATTATAACACCCAGTTTTCATTATCTACATAACTTAAATTGACAAGCAAGTTTATTAACGCATAGGTTAAGTAGCAACAGGTGAGGAGACCATCCAAATCAAAGATGGGATCTAATAGGAGCTGTAATAGGCTTTGAAAAACTACTCTTTAAAACTGAAAATCTCTTTGCGTCGCCCTTTTTTATGTACAGAGCTTCGTTTTAAAATACTTCTCCATCTAATTAGAATTCCTCAATATTTAGACAAACTTGAATATCTTTTAATGTAAAGAGAATAAGGTTAATAAGAATTGAAGTTCTTTTATAAGTGTTAAAGTTACCCAGCTAAATTGCCACATTCTGCGACTGTGTAATATATCTACGGGAATTAAACTCCTTTGTAAACACTACCTTTTCTTAGCCTCTTCTTGCATTTTAGTCGGATTTATTTACTTTATAGTTAGACGAGATTTTTAAGCGATTCGTTTTCATTTATGGCTCTTACTTTAAGTAAAGTGTATGAATATATTAACATTTGAATATAATATTTAAAATTTAGGCTTTTTAAATTCGATTTAATACCCATAGCGAACAAGTATTCACCATAACTAAAATTGGAGAGGTGAGATCAAGGTCATCGTCCTGAAGTTTGGATTATTTTTATACTTAAACTAAACCAGAAGTTGAAATGCTATGTTTTGGAATATGTGGATTCTTTTTCTAAAAATATATTTCATAACTAACGAGGGCATTTTCTATCTCACACTGTTAAATATTTGTTAATAAGAGGTAGTAAAGTTTCGTTATATAAGAAGACAAGGACAGAAAAGGTTTAATATTACTCGCTCCAAGCCTTTTGAAATGAATTGGATGAGGTAAATATACCTCTAATATCATCACAACATATATCCATTTCACTAACGACCTAAGAGGTCCATTCCTTCTTTCACGTTACCTAATTTAATAGTGAACTGCAGAAGACGTGAAAAATCTCATCCCAAATTTTGCAATTTTATTAGAAATATGCATAATTTATCTAATATTAGTATCATAATTGTACAGTAGAAAAAAAGTTTTACAGTTAAGGTACATAATGCTAAATATAAATTGAATTGTTATTATTATTTATATTAATGTTTCCAAATGACCATAGGGGCGTTAAACAAAATCATTTTTTTGCAATAATTAAAATTTGTTTTAGACTTTTAACTATTTTGGAGAGGAGTAAGGATTCAATATATGTAGATGACTTTTTGTTCTATGTTGCTAGTTCATGTGTATGTACATCACGAAACACCTTAATCTCTTCCTTAAAATATAAACCACGGGACTTAACTTAAAGAAAGTTTACAAATACAAAATTTTTAAAATAAAAACTATTGAGGATACCCTAAAAAAATAATTCCCTTTCTTAAAATTAATTTCATCTTTTAAGAAACTTAACATAAAAAATATCCGCTTGAAGTCTATTAAGTGAATCTTTTATTATTTTAGTTCGAACAATTCAAAATGTTCTAGAGAGACAAATCATTTCTATGAGAGTCCATCAAGCAAGTCCACAAAAATAATGACCTTTCCTACCATCACTACGTCATTTCAACCTATAGTAAAATTCCAAATTAGTTCTTCAATAAAATAATGACCACAACCCATATATTTCTATGTAACAGACGAGAAATACAGGAGTAATTTCAATACAAGAGAGAAAGTCTAAATATATTAAACTAAAATCAACAGTTGAACCTTCAAATTAGAGACCCGGGGGTAATAAGCAGAATTTATTCATGATCATCACTCAATGAACCCAGGCAAGAATCCTTTAAATTTTCTCTTTATTAATTGCGCTATTAGGAATAAAAACGTCTCTAACATTTATTAGGATAAAAATATAACTTTCCTTTAATGGAACTTGTTTCTTCTACAGAAAGCTACGTTTATCCTGAATTCCTTAATTAGACGAACAAAAATCTCAAAATTAAATATATAATGAATTAAATAAGAAAAGAAAAAGTTCCTTAACTTCAGGATTAATTTGGATATAAAAATAAGAGAAAAAAATGATTCGATGAATAAAGAAGGATTAAATGTAAATAAGAAGATGAATCAGAAATATATTTGCAATAAAGCATTTTATTTCTCTCTCTGAGACGTCTCCGCGGAAGGAATTTTGAGTTTGCATAAGTTAAAATAACATTCCATGTGATTTATACTATATTATTTTCCCTATTTTGATGCAAGATTTTATGTATCAATATTCATTCTTGGGCATCTTCATTCCTTTGGCAACTGTATTCTTCTCTGCTATTCAGATTTTCCCCCATTGCAAGACTACAAATTTATGTTTGCGTTCTTTATCCATTTATTACCTTCGTTGGATGAAATTGTATAAATAAATAAGTTTGCCTAACTCAAGATAAATTGTTTGTGTGCGAATGAGAGAGAAAAAAGTTAAAAAGAGCAAAGAGAGATATAACTAGAGAGAGAAAAATGTCTTCAACCATTAACAAACAACTAAATACTTTTGTGCACAATCCCAAACTTTGTATTCTAAAATTATTCTAAATACCCGACATTAAATTAAAAACACCAGAAATACAGAAAATGCATCCAAACGAGTAGAAGAAGAAATCACAAAAAAACACTAAAGAACCTGATGCAAAAAACCTGCATAAAAAAGGAAGTAAAAAACGTACACAAAAGCCCAGTTGGTGAATATCCGTTACGTGCCGCGGGCTATACCACTAACAGCAAGAAAACATCATTGTGGCGTAAAAGCGAGGATAAATTTCTTTATTTTTTTTAAATTTATTTGTTGTTGTTTTTTTAAAATATATATTTTAAATACTGTTTAATTTTATCTTCCATGTTTATTATTATTTATTCTAGAGGTTTATTTGAATATTAAATTGCAGTAAAAAGAAAATTTTAGAATTTGGGAGATTTTTTTATATAAAACTTCATTAATAGCGTATAAAGCCATTTCACGAATATCCCCTCTCGCTTTAAATGAAGTGAAGGCATGGATGTATAGAGAGCCCGTGTGGATGGATTTATAGAGATCTCGTGTGGATGGATGTACACTAATAGAAATAATTAGATGACATGATAATTACAAATAATGGTCTTTTTTGCCTTTTTGAAGGCAGTTTGGGAAGAAATTTCGTTTGTCTGTTCATTTAATAGAAGCTTTCTTCATTTGGAACAGGAGCAAGATGAAGAGAGATGGACACTATTCAGGATCCTCGTGCGCCAAGTAGTTCCCTCATTTGTTTCATACCTTTCACACATTCTTTTTTGTAGGTTTACTATTTTTAGTGCGAATTTGTGGAATAAAACCTTAAATTAATTTATCCTTTATTCATAAGAATTAATTAAAAATATAATTCTTTCTCTGAACTAACCCATTAATAATGTTTAAAAGGGAGCCATAGAAGACCTTGCTAGAGCCTAAATAACTAGAGAATTAACTATGTTTCAGCAACTTCGTAGACCATTTGTGACTCATTTAAAGCAGTTTTAGTAGTAAAACTATTTGTTTCTATTTTTTCAAAAGGCGATTTGTCTATTTTTACCTCCAAGTTCCAAGCAATGGGTAGATTCTTGACAAATTTGCTTTGTTGTAAGAACATGAATTACTTAGGTCATAAAACCTCTGACTACCATCAAATTCTAATTCCGAGATATGTGCGATTTCTGAAGGTTTGGTGAGGAGAAAAACTATTAAAATAAAGTCACATGTCGGAAACCATAACTATAACAAACATACTAATATAAACGTAATATCGCGCAGTCTAAAAATACTAAAGAATAAAGACAGTTTAAATATTAATACAAAATATATTTATAAGGTTGAGAAGGAGAGAGAATCGGGATACTAGTAATGCAACAGTGGTATTTCTGAAATATTCGATCCCCTTGGCTACAACCTTGGCCCTTAGCCACCCTATATCTACAAAAACAAATAAGGTCATCTGAATTTAAAATAGAAGTGATCAAAGCAAGTATAAATATCCCCAAATAGGACTCTAACAACATTTTTCTTGACTAGTGGTAATTAGATGCATTCCATGTTTAATTTCAGAGCCCAATAAACGCACCATCACCTAATTACAGCTCATTTCAAAATAATTTAGCGCAGATCCTCCACCCAGATCAGTAGTTAGTAGTTATTATGTCCATTCATCGCGATATCAGCCTTTTTAACGAACCACAAAATAAACATGCTTTGGAGTTACAGAATTTCGGTCTTTTCTGTGAATAGTGGTTATCAATGTGTTTATTTACTTATAAAGGGTACTTTAATTGGGAAATCTGCGCCAGTGAATTGTTAAAAGAAGTGTTATGAAAGTGAAAACAGAGACGGCCAAAATGAGAAAAAATTAATCAGCCGAGTAGGCAAAAGAAAGTTTACTTGCGTTATAATAGACCATAAGGATACGCCATCGTTCGTTAAACAAAAAGAAGAAGTATAAAATAAACAGACGCAAGAGTCTTGAACGTTGTTTCAAAACTACTATCTTTAAAACCAGAATCACTCATACCCACAATCGGAACAGATGTGGTATTAAATTGCATGATATAAGGCAGTTGACGCGTGGGAATACGTAGTTGCTTCTGTTCGTGCGTGGAATTGTGGCGCAGTAGTGTGCAAAGGGGAAGTTATCTTTGTTGCTTTCTACCATTAGGTCAGAAATTAATACTCTACTCTATGTCTTTCAAATTTGCTTCCCAAGAAACGGGGAAAAGGTGATGTAAGCCTGATTAGAGAAAGTAAACAGGAAATTATACTTGACCACCTCGTCTGAGTAATGGGTATAGATAGGCCTTCCTTCAGAGATAATTATGTTAGGCTTCGTGAAAAGAATTATCTTTGAAGGAGTCCAAATGTCATGCACATACTTCAAGTTTGATTAGTTCTTCTTCACATTTTTAATATAGTTTCACTATTTATTTAAACGACTTAGTACCATTCGAAAATTACTGAGGAAAATGTAACAAATATTCGCAATCAGTGACAAGAAAGATAAAAAAAAAGAATTATTTTGGGGGGAAAGTTTGTAGAGATTAAACAAAACAATTTCAATTGAGTTAATTTTAGTTAATTGTTAATTGAACTAATAGATTTCCATTAGTGCCGGCACTTGTTTTATGCAGATATAGAAGGTAGTGAGAGAGTGAGAGACAAATACATAGGAAGGAAATCTACTTTCAGCTTTTTAAGAAATCCTAAAAGAACACACACAGCTGTGGTAAAACCTATGTAGGATGTTTCAATGACTTCACATTTTATAGTAGCTTTACCACAGGTAGCATACAACTAGATGCGAAGAGCCCAAGAAGGATGGAATAATCGGATACCATTTTGGAGAAAAACACTAAATTCGCCCAACAACAGAAACACATCGAAAATACAAAATTATGTTAACTTGCCTTGGCTTTGGGAACTCCATTGAGATCGATGATGACGGATGCCTACTTAAGGGAATCAACCTGCATTAGGTTTAAACGGGTAGGAATATATTCCGTCTTTGGACCAGTATCTTGACCAAGGGGAGAAGGAGACTGGAAGCAGGAGAGGGTCGAGAAGACCAGGCTTCATCCTCGGCTGCAGGGAGCTGCCGAGGCACCTGTCTGTTGCTGCTCGCCTTTAGGCACTGGCGATCCTGGTTTGTGATCGAGGTATCCTTCCTATAGCCTTTGCCTAAAATGGAGATAACCCACAAGGCAGGGAACGGGGGGTACAGTAATGTATGTTGTTCCCAGCTAGCCACAATTTACTCATCAGGACGAAACCGATGGCAAAAAGTACTTTTATTATACTTCTTTTTCTTCTTCTTCTCCTCGGCTTTTCCCTTCCTGGAGTCACTGTTCTTGCTGAGTCGTTTTCAAAGAGTTATTATTGTTCTCTTCTTTGGCCGCACCTGCTCTTGATGCGGTATCCCTTTTTGGTCCACATAGTTAGGGCGATGTGTCTGTGGGTCGCGTATGGACGACGTCCTAGTGTTAGGCTCATTTGAGGTAAGAGACATGATCCCTTAATGTTTTAGTAGAGACGTTACAGAAAGAAGCCATTTCTGACTCCATCCCCCCTCTCTCTCTCTCTCTCTCTCTCTCTCTCTTTCTTTCTCTCTCTCTCTCTTTCTCTCTCTCTCTCTCTATATATATATATATATATATATATATATAGACGTGTGAATTTAAGCAGTATATTTTCATTATAGCATGTTTTATTAAAAGCGCCTACTAGTTTTGAATTAATAATTCTTTTTTCAATCTTCTCGATTTGTTTTACAGTCCCCTTTTCTTTATTGTTTAACTTGTGGATAAGGGTACCGAAGTTAATCTGGGACTGATGCTTGTTATCTTGCCAAAGGGAGAAGTAAATTAATGTAATTTAACACTTTCTTTAATTTAACTGACGCGTTTCGATACATCAAGAATCATCTTCAGAGTTACAATGGGGAATTATTACAAAGTATTCAGTTCATATGTGTTACAAAAAGTGTTAACAAAATTACGAACGAAGCTATACAAGTATAGGCAGGTTGGATTCAGGTGATAAAAGGGTGCAGAAGTAGGTAGCCAGAGAGGAAGGGGGGTTAAGCTGCTTCTCCTGATAGTAAATTACCTAAGTGCTACCGAACACGCGTGATATTGTCCTACATCAATCGTGCTTTTACTCACTTCACCACGTGGAAGGACTCACACAACGAACTCGAGAGAGCCACAAGGTACTTGTAAATAACGGATTCTCCAATAAAGAAATAGAAACAGTCATAAGAATTAAAATGGTAAAGATCGTACCTCCCAGAACCCCAGAAGAACAGAAATACGGATAATGAGGATATTATAAAACTGTTTTAAAAGAATACTATGAGCACAGAACACCAAGCAGATGAAAGAGACATCAAAGACATTATAGCCCAAGGAATAAAACCCATAAACGCCAAGAAAAATATCGCACTAATCATCTACTATTAAAATAGACGTACTTCAACATTCTTGCTGAAAAATAACCCCAAACCATTGCTACAACCAAAACAAAGGACACATTTGATATACGAGTACACATATAAATAGGAGACTGTGAGCTCCTACCCAACTCGTATATCGGCATGACCGATACCACTCTCTCAAGAAGAATGTCATACCATCTGAACAACGGTGCATGTAAAAAACATACACAGGAAGTACACGGAACAACCGAATTTAAACATACAGTCTAACTCCAATGAAATCCTGCCCGGCGCAAGAAAAACAAACAGAGGGGCAGGTGTACTCAGAGCTGCCTCTAGTCACTAATCCCGTCTCGCAAGCAGCTTACCCCCCCCCCCTCTCTGGCTACCTACTTCTCCGCCCTTTTATCACCTGGATCCAACCTGCCTATACTTGTATAGCTTCGTTCGTAATTTTGTTAACACTTTTTGTAACATATATGAACTGAATACTTTGTAATAATTCCTCATTGTAACTCTGAAGATGATTCTTGATGTATCGAAACGCGTCAGTTAAATTAAAGAAAGTGTTAAATTACATTAATTTACTTCTACCTTTGGCAAGATAACAAGCATCAGTCCCAGATGAACTTCGGTACCATTATCCACAAGTTAAACAATGAAGAAAAGGGAAATGTAAGACAAATTGAGAAGATGGAAAAAAGAATTATTAATTCGAAACTAGCGGTCGCTTTAAATAAAACACATATATATATATATATATATATATATATATATATATATATATATATATATATATATATATAAGTATATGAAAGCAAGGAAATAGTTAAAATGAGGGAGAATTTATTTTCACTGCAAAACTGATCATAAATTAAGCCTTTCTCCCTTGAGATACTTTATTATTTCCTCTCCAATTATATAACTGGCTGAAATTTAATTTTAATTTTAAGCTTCTCTTTCTGTTATATTTTACGGAATCCTCACAACCTGGATTCTCAGAGGACAAAATGAGTGGGAAAGACGTCTTAACTTTTAATACCCTTTGACTGCTAATTTCTTGCTGATTAGAATGCAAAAATGAGAGCGTCAGAACATAGGAGAAAAGGTGCCCTTTGATTTGTTATTACTGTTTGTCCTAGTTCTGCTTACCCAAGTGTGCGTGTATATATATATATATATATATATATATATATATATATATATATATATTATAAATATAATCTAAACGAGGGTAGCTATCACATCTTTGAGGAGTGAGTTAATTGTTGATAATTTTGTCCGTATCTATCCCCCTCAATGTATCTAGCTTCTGAATATGCGTATAGTCTCATATTGCTCTGACCCGTACATTCATAGGGTTAACAAAGGAAAGCTACATCTCTGATTCCTCTATATTTTAATTTTTTAACATCTCAGTATTTTTTTAAGATTATCTTAACCTTAGTTTTGAAATTTACAAATTGCAAAGTCTGTACCTCAGCAAAATTAGAGGTTAGTTATTTTTATGATTCCGAGCTTGCTCAAGATTCCAAACATATCACATAATTATCGCTTCCCTAATGATACGGATGCCATCCATCTCCGCAAAGATTCCTTTTGACCAAACATGGGAGGAAACTCTTTGATGTCATCCGTCTATAGTGAAAGTGAACTACAGTATCCGAGCCAATGTGTGTTTTCCGACCAGTGATTGTTTGATGTAGGAGCCTCGAAAACGTAGAAACAAGTTTGTTTGCCAAATGCACTTGCCTAGGGATTAGAAGAGAAAGTCTATATTAACTTGTTAATTTGCACTATTAAAATTTTGAAATAAAAATACATGTTTGTCAATTTATCTATCCCAGTCGACTCTTAGCAAAGTTAATCGGAACCTTTGAGCCTTACACAATCTTTCATCATTCTTTTTTAACTCCAACGACTCATTTAGATACTATTCATCTTTGTACCTAGAAATTCACTTCACTTTCCCTTGCCCTCAAATTCTTAAGCCCTTAAATGAAAAAATATTTTTGCTATTACTTTATTAATTTTTTCCTTTTCCGTCCATGCTTTCACACTTTAGCCTAGTTTGATTGTCGTGCTGTCTCTTTAAGAGGTTCCCATGTGGTAGTATCTATTCATAGATTTAGCTAAAAAAAGAACATTCTCCCTTCACCCACCCACCCATTAGCCAGACTCGTAATTGTGTTGTTTTTTCCCAATTACAACCTCAAAACTTTCTGAACATATGTATTTGCTTCAGTTCGATGAGAGGTAGAGTAAAGAAAGACATAAGTGTCCTAGGTTGTTAAAATCTTTAACGAAAAAGAAGAATTATTATCATCAAAGTGATAGTTCTGCAAAGAGACTTATATGTGGGGTTGAGTTACGTTAATTGAAAGTCTGTTGAAAAACTCATTTAGAAAATCTTAAAGAGGAGACTACTTGATGCATTAGGAGCAAGCTAGCAGGCAACTCTTTCCAACCTCACTTGTTTCAAAACTAAGCTTGATTCTCTATCGGGATAGGAAGGACATAAAATCTGCTATTTTTTTAAAATACCTCAATAAAAACAATAAATCATTCACTACCATTGATGCTGATGCGATGGAAATACCTCCTTTGGTTTATCCCTTGGAAATTGGAAGAAAATCGCATAAATGGTTATAAATTCCTCTTCATATCATCATCAAATCCTTGGGACTAAAATAGCGAATACAAACTCTTGAGTACCGGGCTTTTTGTTCGGTGGCTGAAAGTGGGCAATCATTAAAAATATGAAAGTACAACAAGTAGTAGCAATCATGTAAACACTAAATATGTTAACATTGCCACATATCTGCATGCTTTTGGTGTGCGATGCAAGAAAAAATGACTCATTGCAAAGGACTATAAGTCGGTAATAATGACTTTAGAAAGTTTGGAAAAAGGTTTTGGACTGTAGCTAATTCCGATCGTTTTTACTAAAAGGAGGGTTAATATTAGAGTTTCGTGGCTTTTGCTAAATAAATTACCATCTATGTTGAATTATATTAACAGAAAGCAAAAAACATAATCTCTACCAGAAAAGTTTTGGAAAGTTTTTTGAAATAAAAGGTGATATTAAGGGTTGTAAAACTCTATGGAAATTTTACAACGCGAAAAAAGGAGGAAAGCATTCTAGAACTGTAAGAGTGTGCATCTATTCACAACCTACGTCCATTTTGTAGTGGAAGAACTTTCACTTTCGAGTGCAGAAAAGATTAGATATAGGTCTTTTATACTGCATCATTTTACATTCCATATGAAATCCACTTGAACGAAGTGCGAGTATTGTTCAGACAATTAACATTCAAACATCATTCATTTCAGCCGTTTTTCATCTTATGATTAAGGTCCTTTGCAAGTAAAATAAAGAAAGGTAAAGAAATATGTTTAAAAGAAGATTATTGTTTTTCAAACTCAAAGCAAGAGTAATATTATCAAATAAGTGGTAATAAAAACAAAATTCGAAAACTTAAAGACAATAAATAACAAGAAAATTTCATTAAAAATACATCTGTTTTCCTAAAATAAAGTAGAGGACTGCCTAGTATATTTAATCAAATTTTCTGCTTCTACTCTCAACCATCCAAACAGATTGATTGAAATATGATGTGATTTGTTGATAATGGTTGGAAATGATAAAAAATACGATTTTTATAATTAAGGTTGCAAATTTTAAATAAAATTTTCTGAAATTATTTCAAGGATTTAAAACAGTGCATATTTATTAATTCTTTTAACGTTTTTCGTTTGCTTTTTTCTGTGAATTTGGTTGTAAAAATTTAGAAACTCTTTATATCTGCGGTCCATCTAAAGAGATTAACGAGAGAATTGTAGATATGATTTAGCTATCTAAAAACCGATATTGAAAGTAACTATTACATATAATTTAAGGGTTTGAAAAACCTTTCTTCGTATGAGTTCTAACTTATACAATATTACAGATTTTTAAAAATTATTCGTGCGTTTTTCGAGTTTTCAAAACATAGCATATCTCTGTACTTTTTCCCTGCTATGAATTTTCGGTAGACTTCGATAAGCTATGATTCAAAGGCAATAAACCATAATAAATGTTAACTACTCATGCATATATAGCTTGCGATGTCTTGAAGTGCATGAAAAAAACAGAAAATAATCCTTCCTACAATAAACGATATGTACGTGTACCAAATAGCAAGCCCAATAACTTCTGAAATGACAAATTCATTTAGTCATTATTTTGATGCGTAGTTCCACATCTTTTGTATAAAGTACAAAACGCTTAAGATAAGAGAGTTGATCATTATAATTATCACATTATTTATGATCTTTCATGCATGCCATCCAACAATTTGGCGTCATTTTTTGCTAATATTTTAGTTTTTCAGTCTTTAACCACTCCTATGTATCAATTATTGTATGAACTTTTTAGGTTTTAGAGTAGTAAGTTTTGAACAATTTATTGAAAATTCGAGGTGAATACCTCGAGTTTAACAAGTAAGATGATAATTAATCACATTTGTTGAGTGCAATCAAATATAAATTGTAGTATTAACTGTAGGTAAATTTAGAATTTAGCTAAAACCTATATTATGTTTTAAGAAAAATCTTATGTTAACTGATAAATAGAATCATTTCAGGATATAAGGAAAAGGGAAATAAAATCTGTGAGAGAAGTGTCTGTGTAGTATAATGCATTAATAACATAAAAAAGCGTTCTTTCTCTTTTTTTATTAATTTATCTTCGTGAATTTTCTCAAAATTCACACCATTGTTAAATCTATTTTACTATTTTAAAAGGTAAAATGAATTTTGCTGTTGTTCAAATTTTGAGAACATTCATATACTCGTAAGTATTTTCCTTTGCAAATATGTATGTGTATGTATATATTAAAGTAAACGAATGTATCGTATATATATGTATATACATATATATATATATATATATATATATAGATATATTTATATATATATATATATATATATATATATATATATATATATATATATATATATATATATATATAAAGGTAAAATATATTTCTATAAAGAAATCTAAGGAAGATTTTATTTGGAGATAAATGGAATTTTGTATGTTGTACTGCAAAAGGAGATGATCTGTCTATAACAAGGTTCACTGACTAAATGACCCTCAAAACTTTAAATAATTTCCAGACTAACCAGGGGAGGACCTTGAAAATTATATAGTTTGCAAGAGAATGCAAAACAACATACGGGTTTAAATTTCTTTAGAATCGGCCGAATAATTATGATGTTATTACCAAAAGAAAATCATTCCTGAGCTAACCCTGGAAGGACCTTGTCAATTATATCTCTCGAAAGAGAATATAAAACAAATTAGGCCTTTAAATTTCGTTAAAATTAGACGAATAGTTACAATGTTTTTACCAAAACCATAAATAGCAAAATGGGGACCGACCGACCGACAGTGAGATATATAGTCACCCGCGACCTAAAAAGTGGGAGGAGGATTGGTTCTGCTAAAAATGTGCTGATATATATATATATATATATATATATATATATATATATATAAATATAAATATATATATATATATATATGTATATATATATATATATATATATATATATATATATATATATATATATATATATATATATATATATATATATATATATATATATGCACAAGAACCTTTGAATAGAATAGTAAGTATGTTTACTGAATGGGCTTGAAAGGTGGTCAAGAGTGTTTAACAAGACATTAGAATCACTGCTGAACACTTGATGTCTTTCTTTTTTGTCATAAAAATGTTTCAAATGGGAGATTTTGTTTAAAATCGCCTGGAGTAATATTCCTTCCCTACGAGATTTGCACATTTTATAAATATTTACTGAAAATTATATTTATTAAGGGAACCAGGGCCTGAAGACAAATAGAACATTGAACCATATAAACATATTTTCGAAAACAGTTATATATTTATTACTAGAAGTTCACAACAGATTTATAAAATATTTTTTATATACTTTGATTGTTTCGAACTTTGCTGACAGCTGTATATCTTTTACTAAAATGTTGAATTTCGAATTCGTATATGCGAGAGATGAAGCGTGAATATTTGATATTTTGTAGGATGTATTTAAATCGAACATTTACGACAATTTTAATAGGTGAAATACAAGCTAAGAAATCTGTTTCTTCTCTCAATGAACTATGATGGCATTCGCATGCGCATAATATACCTTTAATTGCTTTTTATGTGTACTTTTTAGCTTTGATCAGCATCTATCATATCGTTCTATCTAATTAAAGGATTCATTAACCAAAAGTCCTTTGCTATCCAATAACTAACCATTTACGATGTGGGTTAGCTTTGATATGAGAAAAATCCGTATTCTCACGCGGCTACACCCTACCTTTGTGATGTATCCTAACTCCTTATAAACAAACCCACGGCATCCTTTCTAAGACCTCAAGGTCAACCACAACTTTGCCACATCTCGTAGTCCTTTAGGAAAAGAACCCCTTGAGGGTGAAGATGGGCTTCCTTGTCTTGACATCAGATCCGAGTAGGGTTAAAAGTCCCCCTTTTGCCCGGAGATGTTTACAATATCGGGTTTCATGAAACGACGAGTCTCCTTATCTTCATTCCTAAGACCCGGTCATTGTAGGAGATACCTAAAACTTGTAAAGGATATTTCGAGCCTTACCCTCCTCACTGTCTCCATGAGATGAGGGAGGGGTCAGTGAACTCCAGCTGGGAGTTCAGTGAAGGTGAGGATGAGAATATATGGCTATCTTCAAAGGAAAGGCGGGGCATTTTGTTTGGAGCTTGGGCTAACACGACCGATCGTGAGTGCCAATACTCATCCAACTTGGGAAGGAGGGACTCAAAGGTACGTGAGGTGGAAGTTGACCTTTGCTAAAGAGGGTGGTAAAGTTCTTTTGTATTTTATAGAATGGCATATACCTACGTGTAGTTTATCGATTCGTAGTGGCAATCAGTTGTAAACAGAAGTTCAAAATGGATGTAGCTTTTTTCAAAATATGCCGTTTTTCATTTTTTTTCAACAAATTGCTTCACTTTAAGCATGAATATTACCACCAATTTGCACGTGTTTTGCTTTATACCCTAAAGGGCAATCAATCATCCATAATAAGAGGTCCTCCAAATTAATCCAGGGCATTGATCGAAATAGTATTCGCATCTGTCGTATTGCAATACCCATTGTGACGTAACTTAACTCATAATGGGAAGAGACGTTTCCTTCTATAGTTCTTAAGCGAAATTCAGAGTAGGATGTCGTTGGTTACTTTTCAGCGACACATATTTTTTCTCAAATAGAAAGAAAAAGAATTAATTTTAACATTTTACACGAACTTGGAGAACAGATCCCGAAGTTTACTAACAAAAGGATGATATTCATTCTAAAATTACAAAGTAACAATGGTATCTAAACCAGAAAGTAACGGAAAAGAGATTCGTCATCAAAGTGTGGAGGTTTTAAAAGGTGAAAATGAGTAAAAGATAATATTCAAGACGAGAGTACCCCTTGGGCACACATCTCTACTGGATCTGTATTGCTATTCGCCAAGTGCGGGCTAGGTCCCTGAAAAGAGGGTTACCATAAAGTGAATAATTCTAGTAATTAGTTTTGGCAAATTTTAAATTAATTAATAATAATGTTCATTAATAGTATTATCTGATAGTAAATAATTAGTAAAAGCCAATTGCCACTTCATTGCTGGGCATCTATGAATTTCCTGGTAAGATGAATTCTTGAACTCTATACATTTATGAAGACTAAATCCCGGGAAAGTTGTTTTACCTTAAGAATTTAGGGTCACTGAACAACTCTTTAGTTTTCCCTGTCACATTCGTGGATAGATGGAGTTCATTTCAAAACTCGCCCCCCACTCCAATTTTTCCGGAGAGGGAATACATCACAATAGACTCACTAGCACAAACTAGTAGACTTAAAAAGATGTATGCACAGATATACGACATTAACAAACCGTAGAGCAAGACTTCCTAAATGAAAAAAATTCAGAGGACAGAACCGGAAAATAGCCACCAATCCCCCAGACAAGCACAAATAGATACAACTAATAGACCAACAAAAATATTTAGCTAAAAAATTGAGAGGTGGAATAAAGCAAAAACACGGGTGAGTAAATATGTCAAATGTAATAATAAAGCATTAATTTACTGTTGATACTTACACAATCTTTTACTATCTCTTTTACAACACCTTTCTTACGAAGATTTTGACATGGAGACTTCATTTAATGGTGCTGTATGACAACTGCCATCCTAAATCTCATTTAGGATGTTTAAGTCTCGCCAGTTCGATTATTTTGGGTATTCGTGTTACCTTACTTATTAAATGCTTTCATTTCACATTTGTCAGTTTTAATTCTTTCGTTATTCGATCGATATTATGCCTCAGGCATAAACCTCCATTGGACTTGACTGCTTGCGTTACGCGGTAGAATCAATGGTAAAAGAGCTGCTGAAATAGATAGAACAATCTCGATTAATGAACAGTGTTAGTGACACGAAGGGTTGATGAACAAGTATTAACGGAAAAGTCAACTTTTTAAAGAAATTAATTAATAAATTAATACATTTTATAAAAGTTAATTTTTATATTATTAATTTATCGTTCACATGTATCTGCCATTGTAGCCTTGCGAGAGTTGAACGCCCGCTCGCTCATTTACACTGAGTAATTACTTTCTAACTTCCCTTAAATTCATCCCTTTAAGTGAAAAACTTAATCTCTCATAAGTCCATTTCTTCTTGGATAAAAGGTCAAAGACCAAAATAACAAATTTTTTAAAAGATTGGATGCCGTTTTATACAATCATGAACCGTCTTTCATTAATATTGCGAACAAAACGCATCAACGAATACTACCTTTCTACGAGAGTAATCGGCGAGTACCAATGCCAGGTAAATAAACTCTACCTCCACCGTTTTTATCTCAACTAAGCCCAAACTTAACCATGCACTCTCTGTATCTTTATAGAAATCAAGGCTCGCATCATAGCTAGGTAAAATTACTGAAAACTAAATCTCTTACACTGGAGATACTTCTAACCAAGAAGACTGAAAACCATAGAGTTTAGACAAGAAATATTTCCATGTAAGATTACTGAATACCACGAACTTTTGACAAGACAAATTTCTTAAGAGGAATATTGTATTCAAAGCCATTTGTTTTTACTAAATATAAAATCCCTTAAAGAGGAGACATCGTTAAGCAAGAGTAATCAGGAAAGAGTTTTATAATCTAAAATAATCGGTCACTGAATGTGCTTAAAGACTGATAGAAACTACATTTAACTTTTCTTTCGTTAATCTGCGCTTTTATTCTGACTCTTCGTGTGAAACAAGGACTTTAATTAAGAAGATATAATTTCAATAATTAATTACATTAAATTAAGGTACGCTAAATATGCGCAAAGTTTGCCTTTTCAAATTTATAACCTAATTTTATCATAGTAATTTAAAACCTTTTACGATTACTTTAAATATCCTTCATATATATATATATATATATATATATATATATATATATATATATATATATATATATATATATATATATATATATATATATATATATATATATATATATATATATATATATATATATATATATATATATATATATATATATATATATATATATATATATATATATATATGTGTGTGTGTGTATGTGTGTGTGTGTTCCTCTTGAAATGTAACCTTACAAATTCTTATTTTTATTTCTTATAAAAAATAATTATATGTATGTCATCTTCTCATTTATGCATGTCATAATATATACGTATTGTATATATACGTCTAACATTAATTCGGAGAAAAGAGATACACAAATTTGTAAACATCTCCAACATGCATTACACAGTAAATAAACACTTCACAGCGGCAAAGGTTCAAATGGAAACACACCTTTAGTAAAGAGTTGCAACGTCCTAGTGCAAATACTTATACGGATATAAAAATAATTATAAGAAATACTTCCTATATAAACTTATAGATTCAAACTTTTATTGAGTACAATTAGTGATCTCCTCTGCCTCGTCCTATTTCCATATTACTTTTGTCTTCCTTATTTCAAATTTAAATATGTCGATTTTCACAGCAATTCTATGAAATCTGTTAATATCACTATTTATTATATACACGTTAAAACTGTCGATTAAATGGGATAATCTTTTATTTTTCGAGTAATCAAAATGCAGTTTATTATTATGAAAGAGGTATTAATGATTTAATAAGCGTTCTCTTGGAATTTCAGGTTTACGAATTCTTCATTCAATATGTACGAAAAATATAATAAAGGGATTTTTGTCTTTTTGTCAATTATGTACATTGACTTGCACCCAATTTATGACTTATTCAGTCAGCAAGGAAGACTTAGTAGACAGGTTATGGCTTAAGCGATAATACAGCACTTAAATGTTGTTTTCGTCTAAGTATTTTTTCATCCTTTTCTCAAATGCATAAGAAAACGTAGGTTACGGCAACAGAATCCCCTCATATTCAAACATGTACACATAATTTATGTCATATCTCTTCTTCCTCAAGAGACACGAACTGCTAATTCATTTGCCTGATCCCACAGCCAAAGGTCCCTCGGATTCTAAATTTTGAGGGAGAATGCGCAATTACTTTCAATGTTTAGTAGCCCCCCCCCCCTCACCCCTTTCCACCTACCGTTCCTTGTTTACTAAGTTGAGAAATCATAAATGCACCTCGCTCTTTTCTTTACCGTTCTTCCAGTTATCTAGCAGAGAACCACTTGCACGTACCACTTTCCCCTTTCGAGTATCTGACCATTTTGTCCCGTTTTCCCAGTGACCTTTCCATCGATTGAGGGCAGCGGGGGATAACGACTCGACGGATGAAGATCTGAAGATGGTGTGATGTAATGCGGCGTTTCGGGGGTGGTTGATCATCTTCAAAACCTAATACTTTACAGTAATTTTGGGGTGAAAAGTCAGCGTTGCTTGGGTCGTGAGAAAGGAGAAAGGTATGTCTTATGATAACAGACAGATCACCCACACATACACACAGAATACACAAAGAAAAAGGAAACACAAAGGGGATTGGTTAATAATTACATGCAACAACTAACATTCGCGTGAATACACTTAATAATAGTAAGATATTTGTGCATATATATATATATATATATATATATATATATATATATATACTAGCCAAACAGGATTTTCCCGGGTAATAAAATAAATTGAAAGATTTTTTTAAAAGGTCAAAAGTTAAGTAAAAAGGTTTATGTACAAAAACCCTAAAAAAACTAGGTAGATAAAAACTTGCTTAACTGCATCCGTTTAAAATCGCTCCAGGATAGAAGATTCACCGAGCTTTACCTGTGGTATGGAGAAAAAATGATGCCCTTTGAATGCTAAGCATCTTCACAGTGAATATTCTCTTAGTGGTTTCGACCTCTTTCATGTCTTGATACACCGCTTCGCCGTGTCAAGCGAGGCTATTCTACTAAACAATAAACGTCCACAATAACAGCTTTATCTCATTAATAATTTAGGAAAATATATGGACAGTGATTATTCAGTTAAGTGTGTTTTATAGTTTTGTACCCAATGGCATGGCGATTAGAGATATATTTTTCCGAATGTGTTTATCCAGGATTTTATAGACCTTTAATTGTGCACTAGTGAATGTTACTCTGTGGAGCATTCCATTCCTGCCCATGTGACTGAGCTGGAGGGATTTTATCAGGCAACAGAGAATAAAACTTTTCTTTTTGTGGTACAAAAATACAACTGGTTGAATCAATACAAATAATAATTGCTAAAGTAAGTAGAAATGATAAAAATAATGAAGATTCATCAGAGTTTTAGAAGTTTCCTGGATTACCGAAGTTAATCACGGACAAATGACATTCTGATCCAAATGACAATCTGTTCTCCCTACGTTAGTCTAGGAAGACACAATTATTGTTTTTCTCATTTTATATTAAATATTATTATTATTAAAATAGCTAGTATATAACGAGATGATAAAACAGTTAAAAGTTAACAAGATGCTCTTTGTTAATAGAAACAAAAACACTCCCTTATCCTTCTCTATGTTCTGTTTTCAGCATTATTTTTATGTCTTACTTATTTTAGCAATTATTATGTTTATTATTTTAACTAATTATATTTTTTATCACAATAAAATAAAGTTTCAGACTGTCATGATAAAAACTCCCCAGCTAAAATACTCGTCCTCCATGTTGTGTTTTTCAACATCAGATAGCAACAGAAATATCAGACAGAAAATGCCACATTAGTGATATATAAAAAAAAAGAATAGTATCAGTTAAGAAGTGCTAAAAATTTATGATGAGAAATAATCATCTTATATGAAATTAATTATTGGATAATGATGCTTTATAGGAAAACTGATTTCTACTTCATTAGATTTGAAATTCTACTTGAAAAAGTATTCATTAAATCTAAAATTTTGGAGGGGAAATTAGCGAAATTTCGCCACTAGTCTTGAAATTTAGAGGACCTGTGATGGAATCTGAGAAAATTATTGACTCTTCATTTGGCGCAATAATAATAACTAATATTATTAATATCACCAAGAAGTAATTGAAGTAAATGAAATAAAACTCAAAAACAAAGGAGTAGTTAAAAACATAATCAGAAACTTACGATTTGAGATGAATAAAATTTATGAAGAGAAAGGAATTTGTAATTAACGGAAACTTGCAGAAAATTGTGAAAGTAAGGGATTATCATTCTGAGAATAGGGGATTAATTGCAGTGCTTAGGATATGTGATTAGAACGGAAATGAGTGACGCCTAATCACTCGTCCCTTGACATCATAGTTACCAAGAAGAACAAGGAAATAACTACAGAATGAGGAAAAGCAAAAAGAACAACAAATAAAAGCGGGGAATGAAGACTGGTCACAAAAATAAGAATAAATGATGATGAAGGTGATATTTTGCAAGCAAATGAAGAGATATGGAAGTGGGGAAGAATAACGACATTGAATAGAAAAAGAGAGATGCCCCAAGCATAATTCGAAAAATGAAGAAATATGCATAAAGGAAGAAGATTACTAAGGAGTAGACTCTATTAGCAGATAAGGAGTCGAAGTGAATGGTTCCCTTCTAAGACGAGGACACAAAATGGTCATTATTCAAGTGGATCCTCGAGTAGAAAGCAATGAATTAATGACCGCAAAGGGAGGGTGTGATGAAGGTTTTGTATGTTATGAGCATATTACCTCCTTCGCACACACGTGTACATACATATAAAAGTTGCAGTGCACATTGCAAATTGTGTTCAGATATTCGTAACGACAGTGCCCTATTCATCGATCCATTTTCCTACTCAACCCATCACCTACCTACCTACCAAACACACCTACCTTTCTAGTATCTCCTTTACTTAATTTATTAAAGATCAGAACACGCATACATAAAACTCACAGTGCGCGCAAAATAATTAACAACACCTTTACGAATAATACACCTTTACGAATAATACACCTTGATACTTATATAAAACATCTTATATATACAAGCATCAAACAGCATATTTACACAGCCAAGAGTATTCATAACAAACACATTCATAACATAATCATAATACACATACCCTTTTAAAAAACACATTTTTATTGTGTGTGAGCGGTATGTTTGCATATTAGCCAAGTCTCACGCTTAGTGTAACCTTTGGCGTGGCATTTTAACCTTCTCTCTCATCTTCCCTTTGAAATCCGGACATTAAATTCAGTGTCCATTTTGATTTTAGCCATTAAACATCCTTCATATTTACTTACGTGTCAGAAAACAATTTGTTTATACAGGCGGGGGTCATGTGTGCGGATCGTAATATGGATATGTGCGTGAAGTTATTTATGTGTGCATTTAATCATGTGTAGGAAAACAATTTGTTGATACAGGCGCGGATCATGTGTGCGGATCGCAATATAGATATGTGCGTGAAATTATTTATGTGTGCATTTAAGCATGTGTAAGAAAACAATTTGTTTATACAGGCGCGGTTCATGTGTGCGGATTGTAATATGGATATGTGCGTGAATTTATTTCTGTGTACATTTAATATTTATGTAGGACAACAATTTGTTTATACAGGCGCGGGTCATGTGTGCAGATCGCAATATGGATATGTGCGTGAAGTTATTTTTGTGTGCATTTAAGCATGTGTAGGAAATCAATTTGTTTATACAGGCGCGGGTCATGTGTGTGGATCGTAATATGGATATGTGCGTGAAGTTATTTATGTGTGCATTTATTCATTATGTAGGACAACAATTTGTTTATACAGGCGCGGGTCATGTGTGCAGATCGTAATATGGATATGTGCGTGAAGTTATTTATGTGTGCATTTAATCATTATGTAGGACAAAAATTTGTTTATACAGCCGCGGGTCATGTGTGCGGATTGTAATATGGATATTTGCGTAAAGTTATTTATGTGTACATTTAATCATTATGTAGGACAACAAGTTGTTTGTACAGGCGCGGGGCATGTGTGCGGATCGTAATATAGCTATGCGCGTGAAGTTATTTATGTGTGCATCTAATCATTATGTAGGACAACAATTTGTTTATACAGGCGCGGGTTATGTGTGAGGATCGTAATATGGCTATGCACGCCGAGTCATTTCTATGTGCATTTAATCATGTGCAGTAAAGTTATTTTTTATTTAGGGGGGGGGGGCATATGTGCTGATAGTATGTACGGTATGTTATTTCTGTGTGCATTTAATTACGTGTTAGACAACTTGTTTATACAGGCGGGTCATGTGTGCAGATTGTAATATGGCTATCTGCGCCGAGTTATTTCTATGTGCGTTTACCTTTGTCAGAATACACTTTGGTCATATGGGCAAGTGAACAATTTGCCTCATGGTTATGTATGTCACTTTTTATGTGTATATTATGTGTGATTGTTCTTTGTAGACATGGTTGTAAGTGTAAATTAAGTGCAGTAAAACATGAAATAAACTATTTGTTGCCCAGTTTGTAACAGTTTATTTGATGTAGGATATTATGTAGAAGTGTATCTTACTTAATTGTGGTGTAAAATAATATTGTTTTAGAGCACCATAAAGAAAACTCTAGCAGTGGTCGTTTAGTATGAAATAGTGTAATGTTGATGAGAAGTTAGAGTAAAATGTGTACATCAGTGTCATAAGGACTATGTAATGTAAAAAAACTTAGTTTGTTTTGATAAAGAATGTTGTATTTGTAGTTTGGAATGAATTGGACAGTTGTGTAATATATGTGTTACAAAAAAGTTCGATATAGTGCAATAACATAGGGTTATAGGTCGTAGCATTTTACTTTGTGAAGATTGTGGTGTGTATGAGTGTAAGAATGAACTTCCACAGTGGTGTCTGTGGCAGACAACTGTTAACTACAAAGAAGGCTTTCTAGGATACAGAAAAGTGATAGTTTGGGGGAGGGAGGGGGTGCCTCTTCTTGTTCCTAACGCTACAATTCGTCTGCTCTTGGTGGCTACTCGCACTAAGTAATTTCCATTCATTTCCCCTCACACAATTTCGTTACACTAATTTCTTTGAAACATATTTTTAATACTTTGAGGATGTAGTTTCCTTCCTTAGTCTTCTTTCAATCAGATCACACCCACCAGATTAAAAAGAAAAGGCAAAGAGAACAGAAGAAATTTAAAATAAAGAAAGGATGAACTCTAACAAAAGTGTGAATTTCAACTCATTGTGAAGGAAAAAAGTAAAAGAAAAATATATCGGTGAAAAAAAGAGATAAATTTTGCAAAAGAGACAGATGAAGAATCTCTATTTATCGAGCAATCCTGAGAGAGAGAGAGGGCGCAGAGAGAGGGTGAGAGAAAGAAGAGAGACAGAAAAAACTAAAAGAAAAATATTAATAGGTTTTATGAATTGTATTATGAAACAAAATAAATACAAGCAGTTTTTTTATCCAAACTTTCAAATACATTTATTTTCCTTACCTTTTTGCGAAATAAATTTTACTGCGTCATTCAACTAAACGCATGATTTGCATCCATGACTATTATATTCTCACTCTTTGCTTCCCTCTGTAAAGATAAAATTCTACTAATCTCGTCAAAAATACGCACATGCATGCATTGTGTACAAGCTTTTACGTTCAGAAGTTTCTATTAAGTAAACTTCATTGCTTATAGTTTATCTGTTCAGTGTTCCCTCTCCTCAATCCTTTCCTTTACCTTTTGAGTTTGTATTCTTCGCCGACTTCCATTGTGGTTCTTTTGTATGAAGTACATCTATAAATGGAACTGTAATATAGATAAATATATTTCTATCAAGAGGGTTCTGTTATACAAATATACTGTACGATAACTAAGCGGCTAGAAACATGTGAGAATGTCTTTGCCAAGATATATGGACACAGGGGAAGATTTATAAATGTGTAAGATGAATGGGTAAGATTGTGCAAGTGGGTGAATAGATTGCAAAGGATCTGGATTGTTCCGTGATTAAGATTGGTTTCAGATAAGATCCACTTTGATGTCGAGATTAGCAATCGATATTTCCCCAAGGCCGACCTGCTTTCAAAATGGGACGAAAATGGTACGGATTAGCATAGCTGCACAGTAAATTACAAGAAGTCGAAACCATCTGGCTACATTAAGGCAGTACCAAGTACCGACCACAACGATATCTGACAATAGTCGTAACCACTTGATATTTATAAGTACTTACACTAGTACATTTAATATCCACATCATTTTATTTCACACTGCATTATTTTTCAATTGTGTTTAGACAATTAGTCAATGTAATAACTTCTACTTGCTATGAAATCAGCAACCAGTTGAGTTGCGTATAGTTGTTTCAAAGAGAGAAAGAGCATGTGAAAATGGACAAAGGAGAGACTATTTTTACTTATCTTCATTTAAAATGGTAAAGCTGGAACCAATGGATGCCTTTCCACTAGAATATGTGCTATTATGATGTGTGAATTATTACATACATAAGACCTCTAGAGAGAGCATAAAATCCACGAATAAATACATGAATAAAAAATTTCAAGCAAATTCAGTAACTCAATATTCCCCTTCTCTCAGGTTTATCTTTTTTTTTGTAGGTAAAATACTCAAATTACACTTTAAGAAAGAATCGAATTGAAGGATTGCTTCCAATATCTTTTCTTGACAGATCTGTCCGAACATTTCCTAACAGTAGATTTCCACGTTGATAATTTTTTTATAGTTGATTAATTCCTCTATTATATACATGTATGTTGTTAATATTTATTCTCAATGTGCATGCATATATGCCCAATCACAATATGACAGCCTGTTGCTAGATACCCGTCACACTTGGACTAGGTAACTATGCGAAAATACCAGTTCTCATCACGAGTTAAGTTTATAACTTTAGACCTTGTCTCTCGTCCGATGGGAAGTAAAAGGAATACTTTATGGGGGCTACCATATGTTCTAACAACCTGTGGTTAACTCCTACGTTAAACTACCTCCAATCAAGATTGGCACCAGTTGTTAGGTGGGAATTAATGTTAAAAGCAACGAAAAATAAGATTTTTCACCTTTCTAAATAACTTGTAAATTATAGGCTTAACGTCATCATTGGAGGATTAACTTCGGTGTGCTTGTAGATAAGACGTTCTTTCCCTCACCTGCTTTTATTCGCTTTGAGTTTGACCTTCGTAATAAAATATATTCGTATTTGTAGGATTGGAGTCTTCGTTAGCTTAATAAATTAACTATACTTATTGATAAGGCCTTAGAAAACTCCTCCCGTTCTTGTTTCTTCTTGCACTGCCTCCGTCTTGATCCTTTGCTCTTTTCTGGCCAGGAATCACATAATTCTATTTTATTTCGTTTTTTTTAGCTTAGATTTCTTTCAAATAGCGCTTTTTTCTATATCCATGCAATTTTTATTTGTATAGTTTTAAATTTCTGATCATCACGTAAGAATTTAGATATTTTAGTGTTACAATGTTAAATTTTATACATAAAGAAATTCGAATTAGTAGTTTTGTTCATATTACCATTGTAGAAAGTTGTCCCTAGTGAGTTAAATTGTGCCTTAGTATGAGCATTTAAGAGTTAGAAATTTGTTGAAATTATCTTTTGATGTACTATATAGTGCAAAATTTTATTTTTTTTATTCTATATCTTCTAGATTTTATATTTTCTCCCCCCCCCCACCATCTTTACTCATTTCGAAATAGATCCACCAAACAGTGAATAATGAAGCATCTTCCCTTAGAATTTAAATTGTAACTTCTATTTATACACCGTTAAAATGATAAAAGATTGTCTTAATTCTTTTATGCCACATTTTCAAGACCTCAATCAGTTTTGAATAAAATTGATTAGTTTTCAATAACCCGTGAACGGAGTGCCATCAAATGAAGCATGGTTATTTAAAAATAATTTTAACAATATCTAATGAATAATCAAAGAATAGCGAGTTTGAATTCAAATTCTTTAAATGTTTTCTAAAGAGCCAAAAGAGACAAAAAAATCATAATTTTGAATTGCTTTGTGCATTTAACGTACATATCAGGGACTGAAGCTATAAAAATCGCTATAAATGGCAATCTGTCTATATTAATTTAACATCCTGTTGCGTATTCTCAGGTGGACAGAGATAATACCTATTCCCTAATGTTACTGAGTCTAAGCTACACTTCACATCAAGTTACCCTCATGAGGGTGAGGTCATATCGAAATAAGGAAGGGAAGACAAGATCATAGGTCAAGTGGCGTTGAGAAAATGTTCAGGTAGGACAGGTTGTAGATTAAGATGCGTTTTGAAAACATTAATACTGTCGTATATCCTACGATTCTATGTCATAAACACGAACACAGTCGTATATCATACGATCTTATGTCATGAACACTTCTCCGCGTTTATCACCAGAGACGAATTTTGAGGATAAAAACAGAAATATTTTGATTGGCTGCTTTCTTCGTTATGAGGATTTCGCGATTTTTTTTTATATTCTTTTTAGTCTTTCAAATACACTAATGGAGAATGAATCACGTATTCCATTGACCTCCTATGACCTGATCTGCGTGCGTTAGTTCATACAAGAATACGTGTATGCTTTTCTGACAGTGTAATCTTCAATGTGAGACTATCATGTTTTTATTTGAAGTTTTCTGATAAAATAAAGGGAAAATGAATTGTGAGTTTATTATAAGAGGGTGAAAAGGGTGATAGTAAAGCATACAGGGAGATAACAAAATATTCTCTAAAGTTACCGTTTGGTGACTTTGCCTAGTGTATTCTCAGCAATGTCACTTCTTAGTACTAGTTTATAGTCATTTAATTATTCAAATAAGGACTTATATGATCTATTATGTGTATGATCAGTATTTCAATGCTCAAGTAAGGGCTAAGAATCGTCTGATTGATAGGCAAATATTTGTTTGCCTTAGAAAGGTTAGCTTATGCGTTATCTGCTCGTGACTATGAGAACAGCATAGTTATCTACAACATTGCCTTCTTAGCCGCATATATGTACATATATGAAATGTATATCATCGACATAATGGAATATTCGATGGAGGATATTTGCTGTTTAGAGTAGTGATGGATTTTAGATGGTTCGAGGGTTTCTCTTACAACAATGAAGTCCATTTGATTGAAGTTACCCTATACTAAAGAAAGGCCCAATGTTAAATTCCTTAACGATTATCCTTTGCCTATTTGGATTACCTTCATGATTAATGCCTTTTGAATTTCCAAGAGCCTTAAGACGACATTTGCGGAATGTACTAAACTAAATAATTATGTGATGGAAACTACAATCAATTATATTTCTCTAAGATTGACTGGCCATCAAACCATGTTAGAATCCGATAGAAAATTTGTTTATTGACTTGCAACAAAGATATATTTAATACTTAATGTTCATCCTGACAATCTGATCAATCTAGTTTAGCGGATGATGTTGAAACGGCAAGGAACTGGGATCTGCTATGTCTAAAAACTGTTTATGTCCCAAAATGAAACAACCCTATCCAACTTTACTATCTGGTATAATATGTCAAAAGAAACTACTTGTTTTCCGCTAGATTTATTTTTGGCCTCAAAATTGCAACTTTTATTGCCGGATGTCCAATAACTTAACTCTTAGATTATTTAGCATAAGCCAAGCAAACACTGTCTTTCAGACTTAAGTTGGAGAAGGATATTCTTGAAAGTTGTATATTGATTGATCGGAAGTTCTACGAGTTATTAAGGATATTGGGAGGGGCTCAGTACTTCAATTCCTTGGTTTGGTAATATAACGAATACATTTCGCATAAATACTCGCATAAACTTCTTCTTACTTCAATCAATATCAAAATACAATCAACCATCATTTGTTTCTTATCCTTATTTCCTCCTTTCATCTGGAAAGTAATTTTAATTGCAGTTATCATTCCATTATTACCATAATCAAGACCGGATAAAAAGTCGCCTGCAATCAATTATTATGTCTTTGTCAAATAATCTTTGGACTATTATTTGAATGGTGTTATTATTTGGTATTATTTGAATGAAATTCGTGGGTTCTGTTCTGATACGAACTCATAATACTAATAAGAGGTATATGTAGTTATGAAGATGGTATGTGTGACACAGATTTATAATCAATTAATTATCAATGCTTGAATCTAATACTTATGTAGAAATAAAAGTAATTCTGTCTCTTTGTATGTTTGTACATAATACCCCTCCACCAAAAGGAAGTTGGTCGCTCGTAATTTGGTCCCTGCGAGCTTTCTGATACGAACTCTCTTCTAAAAGATAATAATCTTCTCGACAGTACTAAGGGTTGACGATGTTGGCTCATTCTTTTTCAGTTTTCTTTCAACTTATATTCATTGAGAATTCTTGCATATCTGCCATTTCCCGTTTTAAGATCTTGACTGCACGGAGATGTGCCTTTGGTCAAATATAAGCACAGTTCAAGGAAAGTTGCCCGCGTCATGTTGCTGCCCTAAGTAGTCTCCTCTTCTGTATACTCAGGCTTGAATATTTCCACCCATTTTCACTTTCCCAGAGTACCACATTTACCATCCACTTGTTACATCTGTCTTAAAGTGACACGTAGAGCCACTCATATATGCGAGAGGACATGGAGGATCACACTACATGATTCAGATATAAGTGATGACGTCAGGTGTGATGTTACGTAAAGTTTCATTGATTTTAAAGGAATCCGAAAAACCGACAGGGCCATTTGCGTCAGAAAGTTATTGATGGATATTGTAAAACAAGTAAAACATTATTTGGACGCAAGGAATAGGAAGGCCACGCAACTTTCTCGAGCCTAAATATTTTAGAAAAATTATAAGTACAAATATAGGTTCAAAGATGACATAGAGAAGCAAAATGTGCTGGTAGAATAACCAAACGCTTTTGCGTGGCGTAATCAACAGACGGTATGGCGGTAATTTGCACATGCTTGCATATCAGTTTCTAAAGAGACGAAGAACGGAATTTGTAAAGGTTTAGCACCATCTATCACTCTTATCAGGTCTAGAAGGTGGGGGAAAGAATAAGAGGAAAAGAAAAGTAAATGAAGTGAAAGATATTGAAAGAATGTGAGGAAATGATTTGGTAAACATAATTCTAATTGTTGGGGAAGGTAGAGCATGTTTGAGGTCCCCGGAAACGAGTGCAGACGGAATGCGGAAGGACTTTATAAATTTGAAATTCGTCGAGAGACTTCGAGTGGTCATGACCGATTGCCACCCAGCTGAGCGATATTGGTGCCATCGTTATTTATACAAACAACTACCAACGAGAGCATTTGTGCAATGAATCTGGAGAAGAAAAGTTTGTAAAAAAGTGTTGAAGATGAGGAAAGTAAAAATGCCAGGTAGGTATGTAATCCGAGCAGTCTAAGGATCAGATTACTTGGTGCATTTTGGGACCGGAGGGCTCATGGCTCCCCATAATCTGACAAAACTTCACTTTTAAGGCAGATTTTCTTTGATTCCTGCGAAAGTAAAAATGTCTGAAAGGTATGAATATCCCGAGTAGTCTAAAGATGAGACTAATTGGTGCATTATTGGACCAGGAAAATACATGGCTCTCCGGAATCTTCCAAAATTTTAACTGGACGGCAGATTTACTTTGGGCCTTGGGGTCAGGTGGGTAAGTTATCTTTCAAAAGTCTAAAGCATCTTATCTCTCTGCTATCATCTTGCAGGGCGTTGAGTGGTAATAATGATAAACCTAGTTTACCACTCGTCATGAATTAGACACTTTAGTCACCAAGGTTTATCATTGGTTCTGTTAGTAAAAAACTATCAAATAATATCGATATTATCGATAATTCTTTTTAATCCTGGGGTGGAGAAATATTAAGATGAATTACGGTGTCACAAATAAATGTTCGTTTTTTTTATTCTCATTCATAAATAACTGGGTAGGGGGTTAACCCCCGGTGCCCAATCATTTGAGATTACTGGAGTTCTACAGTTTAATAAAGGCATCCGAACCATGAGTGTTTAAAGCCTATGGTAGCCCTAATGAAGTAGAGCTGATTATCTTTTTAACAGTGCCACCAAAGGCATAAGTTGTCGGAATTTCGTCTGGTTAATACTCGACTCTTTTAGATTACAAACCATAAAAAAGAACCAAACGAAAACAAAGAACGAAGTGGAGCCGAAGCAAGAATCCACTCGTACTCTTAATTCTCATTCAGTTGAGGTGGACGAAACTCATTCCTTTTCACCTTTCCGATGAATTTCAAATGTCGGCGCAACATTTCATACTACGCCTATTGCACATAGCCCCGATAATGCTGCACTTTGGCCCTCGTTATTTGGGTCGGAGGGGATTTTTGTCCTCGAATGGAAACGGACGTATGGCGGAATTAATACATATTATTCCAAATTCATGGAGAAAAGTTTCTGTTAAGGGAGAATAGTGTGGGGTAATTGGAATAACATCAATTATTAGGGTAAATCTGTGCCATTTATCTTTTTTATGCCCACTTTCTCTTTTAATAATTTTTGTGCGGATGAAATTTCGTCTCGCCCAAAAAGGTACACGAAACTTACTCACCTTTTATGAGTGTAGCCGATGTCCTCATTTACAAGCTTCATGACTTCACTCGCTTGTTTCCTTCTATGGACCTTATTGATTTACTGGAATAGTTCTCAATAATGGTCTGGAGAGCTCTGCGACCAATTCTTAGAGTGAGGTTTGCGAGCCGCCATATTCTTGTTACCACTCATCCAACTTTTTCATGATTCTAGATCAAACCCGAAGAGTATTGTTTAGGCTTTTATAGGAAGCCAGATCCTAGAGCTTTATATTCGGTAAAATCGATAGCCATTTTGCTGTTTCTTTTCTTCCTCAATACTAAATAATCATACTCGATGTAAAAATGTTTTCGGACATATTTCATTTAGTGCCAGTTCTTAGAATTTATTCGTACAAACTTATGCCTGTAGATTGCTACTGATAGTACCGGGGAAAGTGGCAAATAAATCTTTCTTATTCAAATGTTTGTAATACATCACCCATGGCATTGCAATTCAACTTATTTTTTATACTCAATTGCTCTCTTTCATGCATTGATTATAATATATTCAATGTCAGGCGAAAATCAACGAGGGTTTCGACGCTATACTATCGTGAATTAAGGGGATAGTAAGATATTTAAAAGGGGGATAAGTGGAAATCTGGGTAAGGGGCATATGCGGAGAAGTTACACAAAGATAATACTTGTATGGCACTCAACTCTTTTCAAAGTCCCATCGGTCGGCGATAAATTAGGTTCAATAGTGAGCATTTGTTTCAGGGTTTTTCCGAGTGCGGTACTTAAAGGAATCTTTTTTGATGGCAAACAACTCTACTGAAATAACTTTACTAAACCAAAAACACTGGATTAGGATGGCAAGCAAGTTTACTAAAGCAACTTTGCTAAACCCGCACCAAGGTTATTTAGATAACAAGCAACTTTACTAAACCTGCACCAGGGTTATCTAGATGACAAACAAGTTTACTAAAGAAACTTTACTACTGTATACCTGTACCAGGGAAATTTAGATAAAAAACAAGTTTGGAAAACCTGTAGTAAGGCTATTTAGATAGCAACTAACCTTACTAAACCAAAACCAGGTATATCTATATGGCAAGCAATTTTACTAAAGCAACTTTACTTAGTCTTTACCAGATCTATCTATATGGCAACTAGATAGATCAGGTCTAAAACAAATAATGTCGTCTTGTGGGAATTCATTCTAGAGTTTCCTTTTTCGACTTTCTTACACAAATTTTACGTCGAATTTGCATAGCTTCATCTAGCCAAAGAAAGAAGACATACGAGGCCACTCGATCTTTCTAACCCCACTACTAGTCTCCAATAAATCCTACTCTTTTGAGAATAGATATCATTAAATCAAAAACTTTTTCTGCATTTCATTTAATTATGAAGGATTTAATGAAATTATCTTTAACTCATCTTCAATTTTTTAAAACTCGAAATTTAAAAAACTTAACATTTTTTCAATTAATTTTTGGAGCTGATCAAAAATTATAATGGAAGTTTAGGTCATAATTAAATATAAATGATAGGGTTTAATTAAAGATATATTAGCAGTTATTTAAAAAAATTATATTATAATTTCAATAATTAGTTATTCATGTCTTATTATTGGATGATTACTACCAGATAATAATTAACTGCATTTAATTAAATTCCTTTATTCATCAAGCTCATTACGAGTCATCGTCAATTTAGTTTAAAAACAATAATTGAATTTTCTCTCTCCATCGCCCTCTCTACCTCTCTCTCTCTCTCTCTCTCTCTCTCTCTCTTTCTCTCTCTTACTTAATCTCTCTAGCTCTCTTTCTCTCTCTTTCTCTCTCTCTATCTCTCTCTTTCTCTCTCCCATGCGCTCTCTCTCCTTCCATCCCTAGCTTTCTGTCAGTCTCCTTCTCTCCCCATTCTACGCCTTCTCTATCTTTCCCTCGCTCTTTCTCTTCCTCTTTCACCTTTCTCTCTCTCTTCATAGGGCAATGATTTCGTAATTGGAGGGCTCGGACTATGAACCTTTTGATACATAGTCGCTCTGCCTAAATTTGTTATAAACATTTCGTGGGATTTTCGCTAACTGCATCTTATGTATCTTTCACGCTATCGAATAATTTTTAGCCTACGTAATGTGATTCCATTATTTTGTATTGAAAAGGCTTCAACTTGAACGCTGAGGAAGATTACAGCTTAATACGCAATTTTATACACAAAACAGCAGAGAATATTGGCATTTTTCTCTTTACATTTGACAAGCCGCACATTGCCAAGAGCAAATTGTAAGCAGCGGACAATTTTCGGCCAAAAGATTGCGTCTTGCAATAGATGCGCTGTTTTGAACAGTTTGATAGAATAATAGTGGTAGTTCAATTGCTGTAATTTAGGAATATATAATAGAATATGACTTCCTATATTCTTATTTTCATGTGTATGTGTGTGTGTTTTAGGAATAAGAAAGCTTATGTTACGTTAACTCATGCATGACAATGTTTCATTATATTTAATACCTAAATTCTGAATGAAAAGAGGTTTGACTGGAAAGTTTCTTTAAAGCAGCTTACAGCCGTGTTTTTTTGTGGGGGGGGGACTCATTGTAAATCACATGTTACTCACATGCAGTGGAGAAAAAACCTACATGAACAAAGCAGATGTAACTGGCAACGGATCGTCTTCTGCAAAAACACCATGATTTCATGCAATATCATGAAAACCCCCGAAACGACAGCAGAATTTCTTGATATGAAGCAAAATAGATGTAATTGGATATACATATATAGAGATCGAAATGCCTAGATAGGCAGAGATGAACACAATAGACGAGAGAGACAAAGATGAACAAAGACTAACGGAATGAACATACTGATAGAATCAATATAGGAAAGAGAAAATTAAATGACACCAAAGATACACGACTACAATAGGATAAAGGCAGCATCCCTTAGATGAATTGTTAAGGTGGGATTTTTGAATAATTATTACCAGCGAATCTCAAGGTTTGCCTCTGCCCAATTAAATTTCAAGAGTGTGGGGAAGAAAGTGGCTGAATTTTGCGACACGAATTTGTATAGAAACTACATTTCTCCAAGAGACGATGCCAGTGAATAGTGAAGCAGTGGAGAGTGAGAGAAGGCGTAACTCTCTTCAGCCTTCAAAGATTCTGAAATGAACCAGCTTCACTACAGGGGAGGAGGTTTCGAGACCAATCATGTTGGAAACATGTTGTTGTATTTACCGAATCCTATTATAATTATTTTAGAGTAGGATGGAAAAAAAAGGAGATATAAAATGGGAAAGAGAAAAGGATAAAGAGAGAAAGAGAAAGGAAAAGAGACAGAAAGATGAAAAAAATGAGAAAGAGAAAGAGAGAGAAAGAGAAAGAGAAAAATATAGAGAAAAAGAGAAAACAAAATAAAAAAGGGACAAAGAGAAAGAGAGAAAAAAGAGAAATAAAAAAGAAAGATATAAAAAGAGAGATAGATATAAGTAGAAAAAGAGAATGAAAGAGAAATATAAAGATAAAGAGAAAAATGAAAGATAATCATTACCCTTACCATAGTTCACTGGAAATAGGGAGATGCCTCTCGCATCAAAGGAATTTCTCCCTTCCGGTGAGGGAGCCAAAGCTGTGCCAAAGTTGGGCTCATGCAGCATTTAATTGAAAATAGAAAGGACATCAGCATTAACCAACGAGGACATTTTTATAAAGTAAAAAAGAAAGGAAGTTGGAGCAGATAAATGATCTTAATTTGTATCTAAATCACAACTAAATCAGAAAATAAGAAGCTTAATGTTATGAAAATGGTAATTTAAGAAAAGTGAAGGTTATGGGTTTCTCTCTACTCTACATTCGGTTTTGCTCATTTTCCTATATTTTTGCTCTTTTTTATTTTAATCGGTGTAGATTAGTAGTTTTTGTAAACAAAACTTTCAGCGGTAATCTTTTTTCTTTTTCTTTACAGACGTGTGTCCGGACATTTTTTTGAGGGGCCCCGCAGCCCCCTTTAAAAATCCGCTCATGGTTCCTGACGTTCCACTTTGTTCTACCATGCACTCGATCACAATGACCCATGAAGTAAGTCAAAATATGACGGTTTTAACATATGCTTAATCCCATAGCAATTTAGTGACGATCTCAAAATATCCTACTTGTTCTTTTATAATCCAATTTTCCTTTGCATAAAATATTTTCTTTCATTCAAGAAGAAATAGAATACTCCTCAAAACAATGTTACCAAATAAAAATAAAGTTGATATTTTACTAATTTAAGAATGCATAAATCCACATTTATTTCCAACGATGTCTATTTCAACTACTTTGGTGGTACCCTTTTGATTTGCTCTTTAAAACCTTCACAATTAATTTGATTTGATGCATTCGTGCAATTTAATATGTAAGTAATTGTTAACAGATATTTCTAATTGGATAGTCAAAAAAAACATTAGGCCACCGAAAGTGTTTCTAATTGCCATCGATGGAATGGAACTGGTCAGTTTCAATGATTTGAAGATCCGTTTATTCAAGTTCCATTGATTTAGAATCTGAAAAAAGAGGCAAAATCTTACTTTGGTTTTCTATTTCTGACTTTGACAGGCTGATTTGCCACCAGAACAAATGGAACCAGTAGATCTGAGCGTCAAAACGAAGGATTCTACCTCTAAGGATGTCTCCTTGGACGTTTCCTTCATCCAGGTTGAAAATCTTCACGATGGTGAGAAGAAACAACGATCCCCAAGCCCGGATAAACCCTTTAAAAACTTTAAGGAAAACAGAGAATTCTCGAACGATGTCACTCCATCCAAACCACTCAGGCCTAAGCCCGGCGCTGAGAGTGCCAACAAGCATGCCCCTGACCCTGCCAACAGATTTCTGAGTGCACTCGAGGAGCATCGGAGGCAGTTTCCTTTCCTTGCGTCTTCCTCCCTTGAAGAAGCGCACCTCAGGCATCTTCAGAGGACACACTCTTCGTTTCCCCTCTCTCTTTCTATACCCGCTACCCTCGGCGGCCTCCCTTTACCCGTTCCCCTGCCTAACTCTATTGGGTTTCCTGATTTTCCATTCTCTCTTACTCAGTCCTTAGTTCCACCGCTCACGTCCGAAGCAATCGGCCAGCCTCTATATACGTCATCGAGTAACTGCTACAAGCTGCCGCCTTCTCATAAAAAGCGCGTTGGATCGCCCAAGATGGAGAAAGAAACAAAAACCACAAAACCTCAGCTGGCTAAGATTACCTCGGTTATGTCGCGTTCCCCACCAGATTCACTGACAAGCATAACACGAGCCATTTCTTCCATTTCCTCCGAAATCGACATCACCGTGGTGCCCCCTAAAAAGCTCTCTTCTTCCCCCTTGATCCTCGACGCCCCTTCAAATGTCCACTCGGTGGAAAACCTGTCCACGAAGAAAAGTACAAATCCTTCTGCCCAAACCTCTCTTCCTCCTTCCAGCTGTTCATTCGCGTCCCCTTGTACCTTAAATGAGAGGTCCGTGAGTTCCCAACCTACTCCGGATACCAGCCGAGTCACTCCACCGGATACTCGGCCGTCGCTAACGTCAGTACCGTCAGTAACTGATTCTTTTAATTATCACCTTATCAGTAACCCTCATTTAGCCTCAACGCTTCTATCAACTACACCAGAGAGACGGACGATGCTCGAATCTCTCCGAAGGAAATGTTGGTCCTCCTCCAGTAACTTGCCTATATCCTCACCATCTCCCTCCTCCTCTCAGTCGGGGGAAATGGATACCACCAGTCACGTCTCCCCATGCCCACCACCAACAAGTTCCCCGAACCTCCCCACTTCACCAACCAGAACCTTAACTGCCAAAGGTCAACAAACGCCATCGACCATCATTCCTCGAGGAATAGATCTGTCCTATAGTACAGGTAGGAGGAAGATTTTAAGCAAAGTTAAATGTTTTATTTATGGCATTGTTTATTTACATTTTTAAAAGCCACTTAATTCTTGTGTCGCGATATGTTAAAACCGTATCATCTTCTAGCGATCTCAAAAATGCTAATTCTCTTAAGATGTTTCTAGATAGAGTAATAAATAAAGTATTAGACTGTAAATATTCTTAATAAATAATCAACGACAACATTTAGGCGAATCAATAAATTCATATTCTTACATTTTCAGGTCAAATGGAGTCATACAATTATACTTTAGAGAACAAATTTTCAAGCAAAAATTTTTTACCTTATCTGCCGTTACAACATATACAAGAGGCTTCAAAGTGAGTTATTTAAGAGCATAGTGTATTTCACTATATAATAATTCCTCATTATTCGTAGGAGAAAATTTAAGTTTTTCTATAGTGATTAGTTATATAGATCGTGAAAGGTTCAAGGCTATCCTAAATGTTCACTTTTATTCATAAGCTTACAACTAAAGGATATTTTCCGGTGAATTTTAGCAATAATCCCAATATCCAGAATTTCTGCCAAGTATTTTATTGATTTGTTCCGTTGATTTGATCGAGCACTTATTTACGCATAATATTTTCCTTATTTACGCCTCTTTTATAAATATTATTAAAATTTGGAGCATTAATTGTAACTTTGATAGATCGATGGATGGAAGGACACAAAAATAGATGGATGACGGTAATAATGGTTAGAATCATAAATAGATCGAGAGCTGGATTGATAGATAGATATAGGAATAAGTTGGTCCTTTCTCAATTGCATGTTTGTATCCCCGCAGATCATTGACGGCGAAGAAGGGGGCGCGCGGTGCCTCTCCCCCATCCGTGGTAACGTCTTCCTCTCGAAAGGGGGACGAAACCCCCGACACCCCGTCCCAGAATGTCGTTGACATGTTGATGGGTCCCCTCGATGAAGTCTCACACTCCCCTTCCTCCCTTCCTCCCAACTCCCTCCTATCATCTTCTCCCGCGTCCTCACCCCCCTCCTCCCCACTCGGGGCCACCCAAATCACCCCAGTTCCTCCTCCTGGCCAGAGCACCAGCTATCCGGACTCCCTTCGACGCCGGAAGGTGCACAAGTGCGACTTCGAGGGGTGCAAGAAGGTCTACACTAAGAGTTCTCACCTCAAGGCTCATAAACGCACACACACCGGTGAGTCTAGGCACACGCACACTCCCACGGGAACGCAATTGCATTACAAAGACCAGCCGTGTCTTTAAGGGCGACGGGGAGGGGGCTTAAAGTCCTTCTTGTCGATTGCCATTGTTTATATATTGGCCTGAAAAGGCCTGAATAAAAACTCTGTGTCCTACTTGCGCCTTGTGTCTCAAGTGATCTGCTCTTCTGACTATTCGAGATATGTGTCTCCCACACATTTCCACCTTACCAATTCATCTACTTTATAACCATTGTTTCATAAGATCTAGATGTGATTCCTTCTTTAGTTTTATCTGTAAAAGCTGGCAACAAAATCAGCCGAACATATAGCAGCGCTTAGAAGAATAGAAACTGCTGTAACCAGCGAGAGTACTTTCACTCATTGAGAAAGTATAAATGGAAGGAAGGTTAATAAAGGAATAGGGTAGGGCTGGAATAGAGTAGGTAAGGAAGACCTACAGTAGGTCTTTGCGTATTTTTAGTTATTATACTGTATATAAGAAGGAGGGAGCTTCCGCGTGATTCTCAATGGAATGTGTGTGTGTCTATAAACGAGAACCCGTGATGCCAGATCCCTACTCGATCCGCTCTGCAGCAGCACGGATCATGTACCTTCCGGTGAGCCATTCCTCGCTTGTACCTCTCGAGATCTAAAGTCATTTTGCAGTAAGCATCAGTTTCTCATTTTGCCCATAGAGAATTAACGGAGAGAAATAGGGAGATATTTAGGGCTATTATCCTGTAGCATTCCTTGGAAATTGCGATGGAGGAATCCGATATTTCTCATATGAATCTCCCTCTCGCTCTCTTTCTCTCTCTCTCTCTTTCTTTCTCTCTTTCTCTCTCTTTCTCTCTCTTGTGTACACGAACAAAAAACATCTATTCCGCCTCTCCAAAATGTAGCCTTGGTCTGTATATGGGTTGGTCGGTCGGTTCAAATGAATTATCGGTAAGATAAATGAAGCCGAGAAATCGCGATATTAGTCTGATGAGACAATTAATATTATAAAAAAATGGTTCTTTGAATTTACTAACCGGTTGCGGCAAAGATCTTTATTGATTTGTATGTGCTAATAAAAAAATCTCAACCTTTTCTCCGTACCTACATATCACAGTCCACTCATTTATTAATTTGGTTTCTTGCATTTCGGTTTCACAAATGTGTATATTATTTTATGCGATCTTATCATTAATATTAGAATTCAAAAATCTTGCTAACGATCTGTCAACTATTACCATTCGAGGTAAGGCAAAGAAGATTGAACCATTAAAATCCTTTTGTGAAAAAATTGACTTCGATAAAAACCTTTTTATATAAAACCTATTCCACCAGACATTGCTTTTTCCTACACAGATCAACCTCATTGCTCTTTCATTTAAAATCCTTAATTTATTCTTTCTTTCATTTTAATTTTCTTTTCTTTCTTTTAACCTCTCCAACCTTAAGTTGGTCAAGCTCTTTCTTCTTCATATAATATAAAAGTTGCTTTTTCTAATTAAATGCTGATGGTCTTTATGGTATAAATTATTTAAGGATGTTTATTAAATGTTCATCTTTTGTAATTTTGACTTTTAATGCTAGACGTCTGATCCCCGCGAACAAAGATGTGAATTAACTACCTAAATTTCAGCTTCATTTGAACCATTCTCGTGCTACAAACTTTAATAAAATTCGTAATCTAAAATATAGGATTTACCATCCTTTTGGGGTAATGATAAGTTTTTATAATGATATTTTCCATTTTTATTTTTGGTTTATATGTATTCTTGGCACTAATAAAAACAAAATCAAGCTTTTTTTTATAGTTATAAACTTAAGAATGCGAAAGATATAGATGACGTCACAATTATATTGTGCCTATCGCACTGAAAATGAGATCTTGCATATAAATTCCTCTTGGCACCAGCAAAATAACACTCTTTAATTCCTCTAACGAGCACTTTAAGCACACATCGTTCTAAAAACAATCTGATAATTTGTTTTTATTTTCATAACTACTTTGAAAAAAACACAAATATTAATAATTCCCTCTTTGGTGGTTATTAGGACGTGATAATGACGGTTAAAAAAAATTCTTTACAATATGAAATATTTAAAGATAAAGAAGGTCGCCCAATTTAAGGATATGCGCCATAAGGCAGATCAGGCAGGATCACCCAATACGAATTGAGCACTCGTCCTTTGGGAAATTATCAAAATCAAAGGGGGGAAGTTTTTCTTCCCTTCCTTTCACACTAAAAAGTCATTCTAAATTCGCACATCCCCTCCTCTTAACCTTACCTCATATTTTATCACTAGTATAGGATCCTCAAAGAAAGGATCTGCTCGTAATTAGTAATTATGGTGTCGGGTCAGTTTGTGCTGGATCCTCAATGTTTTCTGCTTTTCAAATGCCCCTTTTTTAATTTATTTGTTTTTTACCTTTATTTATTAGGAATATTGTAAATATATTATTAATAAAAGCATTCATTTTCCTCTTTTCATCTGCCCTAAGTCTTGATTTGATTGTCAAAAAAATATATAATGTGCCCCTTCTCCCTTTGTGTTCGCAGGAGAAAAACCCTATCATTGTAAATGGGAAGGGTGTCTATGGAGGTTCGCTCGCTCCGACGAACTTACGAGGCATTACAGAAAACACACCGGACAAAGGCCATTCAAGTGCCCGAGGTGCCAACGATGCTTCTCCCGGTCTGACCATCTTTCCTTGCATATGAAGAGGCACTGATCTTCCCGGCACTCAATTTATACACCTAAATCGAATTTCTGCCATTTTTTATATCATGACACAGAATAATGAAACGTCAAAGTCATAAAATACTCACATATGTATATTCCCACTATGTGTCTGGCATGGGAAAGCACATCTGAAGTTAAAATGTTTGTAAGGAAAAAACTACAAACCATTGCAGCTGATATATCTCTAAATTCCCCAAAACGCGTGTGTTGCATACATACTAAATAAATACCAAACAGCAAATAACAACAATAATCACAGGAGAAAGAGGATGTAACTCACCTGCAGGATAAAGAAATGAAACCTCAAACACTTTCACATATTCTTGCAAATGCCTTATTGGGAAATGACAGAGGCTTCAACATTCTTCAATGAAGCCTGTGTAAATAAAAGGGGATACGCTTGGAATCGTATTTTGTTTTTCCTGTGGGTAATTTACAACCTCTAAGATCATATATTTAAATAGATATGACTATGCACAAAACAGATTGTAACATACTCATGGTTAATGAGTAAGATGTCACTTAATCAAGGTAGTTATAAAATTTATTATTTTTTATTTATTTTATTTCTTTCAATCCACTTACATAATGTTCCCATTGCAGTGCACTTATATTACAAAATAAAACATATATATCTGGTCAGGCACCATCCAATGTCATAGCGATGTGTATATATATGTATATATATATATATATATATATGAATAACGTTACAGCCACGAGGAAAATGAAACAACGGAGAACTGCGAGGCCTTTCGACTAATGGTCCTTTACTGAGCAGACCTTATTTTCGTGATTCAGTTATACATATATATATATATATATATATATATATATATATATATATATATATATATATATATATATATATATATATATATATATATATATATATATATATATATATATATATATATATATATATATATATATATATATAGATATATATATATATATATATATATATATATATATATATATATATATAACTTTCATTATTATCAGTATTAGATTTATCTGACCTACACCCATAATTGATCTTGAAATGTACACGTTTCAAACAAGCTGTTATCTCATCCGTGTATGTCTGAATGAAGTGCACACGAGAGGAATTTGAGAATGTGTCGAGTCCTCAAACCTACTCATCTACATAGAGATCACTCCACTCAGACACTTTTTTGTGTACACATGTGTCGTACAAATGTACGAAATGTGCACTTACTTCAGAGGGAGTATCAATTGTGGAAATGAAAACCGACGATGGTGCTATATATTTGCAATCTTTGTTACAGAGGTAAAGCCATAGATTTAGTTATTTGTTATTGAAAACTGTGATTTTCTGATTTCTGTAAGGAAAATAAAGTTTTTATAAAATATATAATTATAAAAAATACACGCATGTATATTCCTACTGGGTGGAAAAAATTATATATATCTATATATGTATATATATATATATAATTCTTTTTTTGTAACTTAAAATTTTAACTAAAAAAAAATTATTTATTGTTTAAAAGAACAAAAATATGTATTTTTATATTGAAATAATCGCTACATTACAAAGTTGTTACCAACGGAATACTGCATTATACTCGTATATTGAAAAGTTGATTTTTTTTAATATTTATCATTTCAACATAAAGTGCTGGTCAAAATTTAAGGATTTCTTAATCAGCTGTAAAACAATTTTTTAACACTCCATATAATAAAAAACAACATTTTTAATACTCGAAACTCTTGTTAAGGTCAGGTGTTCAATAAGCAATTAGAAATATGTGTCCATCGTGAACTACATTACATTGGTTCTACGGAATTATTATTACTGCTTCATGTCTGTGTCTTTCAAATAACCCTATTTGTTGATCATTTATCCCTATGTGCATAAATGTGTTGAAATTGTGTTGTTCCTCTGTTATTGTTTGTCCCCTTTTAAAGTATAAATACAATATATATAATAAGCATCTACGATATATGCACACTAAGGCATGTCTTATATGTATATTATATATATTTTTGTGTCAAGGGATCAAGGAAAATATGTAATTGAAGAGACTCGCGCCAAATTTAGGCTCTGGAGAAGGAAGCAGTTAGACACGGGGAGATGTGCAAATTTCACCTTTGACCTCCTTTGTCGCACTTCCCACCTTTGAATCTCTCTGACCTTCTAACTGATAAATGTCGTACATTTTCCATAGATAGATAGTTAGATAGATAGTGCCATTCCCAACGATGAAAAGTGCTCTCATTACAAAATTTGAAGTCTACACTTCTTTCAAACTGAGCCTAATTTTCGGCCTTGTCGGCTTTAAGACTGGTTGAAAATCCATTCTTGTTAAAGCTTTCGTCATATGTGTCCGCTTTCTAATATGTGTAAATACTTAAAATATATGTTGTCCATGTTGGTTGGTTGTCGTTTAATTCCCTTATTTTTCTCTCTCTTTTTGAGGTGGTTTGAATCTAATGGTTCTAAACGCTATCTCTTAAAATTGAAATTAATTAGGTAGTATTTAGAGGTCTCGAAATTTGGAATTTTTATCTACCGCCATAAATTGTTTACCGATGAATTTTCAAATGAAAAAAATAAAATAAGATAAATAATGATTGATATCCTTTATAAAAAGGCATAATTCTAATTTACTTCTAAGGTAGGGATATTTTTGACTTTCAGGGGGATAGTCATCTTTTTACCTCGGGAAAAGTGAAAAATGTTTTATATAGTCATGGGCTTTGAAGAAATTTAAATGGTTAGTAAACCATATTTTAAGAAAATAATATTTAAATCTTGCTCATTATTTAACCAATCAATTAATCATCAAGATAGGATATTTTTATATGATTAATTGTCTGCACTTATCCTTTTTCGATGTTCTGAGTTTGGGTCAACGAAGGTTAAAATATTCCTTGAAATCGATATGAGAAATGGGCTCCTATTTCTAGTATATATATATATAATTGTCCTTTTTTTAATTCTTAAAAACATGCTGAAAACTAACGAGGAAATCTTCATCTTTTATAATAATATTCGTAAAAAAAAGGCTAAAGAAAAGGAAGGGGAAAATTGGGCAACAATCTAAGGTGACACTATCTAAAAGTGCAGAGTAGTGGAGACAGTGATGTCCATGATGTGAATATTCTTTGACTTTGCTGTTACACCGTGAAGCAGAGCTGCCTTATGAGAAGCAAGTGGACATCGGAAACACTCAGGAATCAGCTCTACAATCCTCGCACTAGAAAATACAGAAATCTTCTACCGAGAAGGTAACCGACATGGGGGTTTTAATATCCTTAATCCTCATTAGAAATACAAACTTATATTAGGAATAAATAAAAAGAAAATTCGCATCAAATCTATGAAAATGCAGGTAAAAAAAGAGGTAATTAGGCTATGTGCAGAACGACATCTAAAGTTATTTCAAATGCGATTGTAGGCGTTGTTCAAAGAATGAGTACGCACAATTGCTCTCTCTCTCTCTCTCTCTCTCTCGTGTAGATAATAATAAGGAGCAAGATGAAGGCCAATTTATTGCACACACAAAAACAATGTCATATATACTATATTCACAGTATGAATGAATGCGTGAGGAAATATAAGGCAAAACGATATATATATATATATATATATATATATATATATATATATATATATATATATATATATATATATATATATATAAGTTTTTGCGTTTTTTTAATGTTGTGTTGATTTAAGTTTTGTTGACGTGATTTGTGCACATACAACGAAACAATAATAAATAATGAAACCAAAATTGCAAAGGTTAGGCTACGTCTCTTAACAGCATAGACTATTAGGCTTTTCCTTAGGCTACGTCTTGAAGTTGAGTAATAATTCATTGCGGTTTATGTAAAAGTTGTGTTAATTTAATTTTTGTTCTGTACCCTTAAAATGGAATGTCAAGTTAAAAGAAAGGCGCATTTTGACACTTGTTGTTATTCATTTTCAATCGAGACGGCAACAATGCAAATGCAGCTAAAGCTTGCCGCGATATTTGTGCTGTGTACGGAGAAAATGCTTTATCAGAAAGGACAGCTCAATGGTGGTTTTCACGTTTCAAAAACGAGTCATTTCAATCTTAATGACGAACAACGTTCTGGTCGCCCCACTAAGTTCGATGAAAATCGATTGAACCACATTCTTCATGAAAATCCTCGTCAATCCACTAGAGAATTGGATGTACAATTGGCGTGTGATCAGAAAACTGTAGTGAATCACCTCCATTCGATGGAGAAAGTTAAAAAACTCGGTACATGGGTTCCGCACGCTTCGAGCGAAAGCAACAAACTTTAACGCTCCACGATTGCCGCAGGTTTGCTTGCTCGTAACAAGGATACTCGTAGATATAAGGACAAATTTCTTCACCGCATCATCAATGGCGACGAAAAGTGGTGTGTTTATATCAACATGAACCATCAAAAAACAATGGCTTCATCCACGAAAGACGATGCTGTGTGTGTGGTGGGATTGTGAAGGCATCATTCTTTATGAGCTTTTTGCGAACAACGAGATTTTTAATGCAGAACTCTACGTTCAACAAATGTATGGACTCGCCGAAGCTATTCGTGAAAAGCAACCTCATCGACGTTATGGAGTCCTTCTGCAACACAATACTGCTCGTCCTCACATTGCCAATAGGACAAAAGACGCCATCCAATCGCTTAATTGGGAAATCTTGCCGCATCCTCCATATTCGCCAGACTTGGCTCCATCGGATTTTCATCTGCTCCGATCGCTCTCCAACAATTTGCGAGGCGTTTCGTTTAATACTGATGTGGAATTAAGAACCTGGTTAGACAAATTCTTCGAGTCAAAATCCAAAGATTTTTATTGCAGAGGCATCGAAAAACTAGTTGATCGTTGGGGAGAAGTCGTAAATAACAACGGATAATACATTATTGATTAAATTGCATATTGTTATCAATTAAAAATGAAGTTCTTCTAAAATTGTTAATGGTACTGAATAAATCTGATAAAACCGCAAAAACTTATTCCTAAACCCAATATATATATATATATATATATATATATATATATATATATATATATATATATATATGTGGTTAAAAAGGCAATGTAGTAGCCAACTAAGCTCATCATCAAACTCTAGGAAAGAGCTCTTCTCACAGTAAGGAGAAGATAACCCATAAGCCATCCTTTCTAAGACAATATGCGTTATCTTCTCCTAACTTTAAGAAGAGCTTATTCCGAGAGCTTGATAAAGAGCTTTTTTAGGCTACTACATTGCCTTCTTAACCGAATAATTATGATTGCGCAATTGTAAATAATTATCGATATATATATATATATATATATATATATATATATATATATATATATATATATATATATATATATATATATATTTATAGAGAGAGAGAGAGAGAGAGAGAGAAAAAGAGAGAGAGAGAAAAAGAGAACGAGAGATACGCACAATTTATTTACTTATTTCCTGCTTTCTTTCGTTTTCTAGTTAACATTGTAATTTTCTTCCTTCTATCTTTCTTTCTTTCTTTATGACTTTTCTTTCTTTACGCCTTACTTTTTCTTCCTTTCTTTTCCTCCTTTCTTTCTTTTTTTCTTTCATTCTTCTTCTCAATCTTTCCATCTTTCTTTCCATCTATCATTACTTTTTTCTTTCTCTTTTCTTTCTTTCTTTCTATGACGCGTAAATATAACTACATTCTACTATAAATATAATCCTTTTATTTTGAAGAATAATAGAATAAGGCAGGTAACCAATCTCACCCGGTGGGCTACTTTTTAAATAACCATCTTGTGATCATTATATTAAGAGAGTTAACTTCTGAAAGGAATTATTGCCTGAATATTTACCGCTCTGAAATTTAATTTCCGTCGAAATCAAAGGGAAGGATATAAAATTTGAACCGGATGACATGTAAGAGATAAGAAAAGCAAAATATTGAGAAGGAATGTCACTCAATCAAACGTTATGCATGAAACCACCGTATAAAGATGAAAAATAGGAGAGATGAATCCTGTTAAATAGTTTGGAAAAAGGAAAGTTTCGTTTTCCTTAAATATCAGGTTATCAAAAAGTTAATTCGTTTGAAAAACACAGAAGATAAATAAAATTTTGACGAATTATTTTAGTTTTCTGATACAAAATAGTTATATTCCATTTTAGAAATTCTTTCCCAGCGAAATAAGTAAAATACTATCTAAGCGTTTGAATGAAACTCAAGCATCTTTCACTTTGAATTTGATTGTTAGTCAGCAATAGAATGTGTTAATCCGAAGGAGAGTTTTCAGGAAAGTGTGGCTGATGACAGAGTAACTCCTCTTA